>PISX010010632.1:0-69395 GCA_004024625.1 Mellivora capensis
TTTTTTTTTTTTTTTTTTTTAAGATTTTTATTTATTTATTTGACAGACAGAGATCACAAGTAGGCAGAGAGGCAGGCAGAGAGAGGAGGAAGCAGGCTCCCCGCTTGAGCAGAGAGCCCGATGCGGGGCTCGATCCCAGGACCCTGAGATCATGACCCGAGCCGAAGGCAGAGGTTTAACCCATTGAGCCACCCAGGAGGCCCCTGATCTTGGGGTCTTAAATCAAGCCCCTGCATTGGGCTCCCAGATAAGCAGGGAGTCTGCTTGTCCCTTTCCCTGTATGCCTCCTTCTGTTCTTGTTCTTTCTCTTAAATAAATAAATAAATAAAGTCTTCAAAAAAAAAAAGAACTAGCAATCTTATGAAAAATTACCATTTTTCTTCATTATCCTACCTTAGTATGGCTGCACACATCTGAATTACTACAAAACTACCTTTGGAAGTCATCCTTACTATTACCAGGATTCCAGTTGAGTTAGGTAGGATCTTTGGACTGCTTTATAATTTTTAAGGCAAAACTGATAGAAAAAAAATACCCATAGAAATTTTCTGTGGAAAACGACATCACTAAATCCCTTGCACATGTCTCTCAAAGTCTCTCAAAATGTCTCAAAATCCTTCTCAAGGTCTTTGGCAGCCTGTGTTATTTGGCACATGCTCAGGGAATAAACAACTGTTTACTTTCTACTTTGTTTACGTTCATGGTATGCTTTTAGAGTTTTCAACAATCTTGAGTGTATTTTATTATTTATACATTCTTATAATGATTATTTTAGGTCAACTGGCTATTCTGAGGTGATAGTTGTCGTTGGAGGCTGTGAACGGGTTGGAGGATTTAATCTTCCATACACTGAGTGCTATGATCCTGTGACAGGAGAATGGAAGTCTTTGGCTAAGCTTCCAGAATTTACCAAATCAGAGTATGCAGTCTGTGCTCTAAGGAATGACATTCTTGTTTCAGGTAAATAAAGAATTATTATTACTGTAGCTACTCTTTTTTAATTTTTAAAATTTTTTTATAAACATATAATGTATTATTAGCCCCAGGGGTGCAGGTCTGTGAATCGCCAGGTTTACACAATTCACAGCACTCACCATAGCACATACCCTTCCCAATGTCCATAACCCCACCACCCTCTCCCTCCCCCCCCGCCCCCCACCCCAGTTTGTTTTGTGACATTAAGAGTGTCTTATGGTTTGTCTCCCTCCCGATCCTATCTTGTTCCATTTATTCTTTTCCTACCCCTCAAACCCCACACGTTGCATCTCCACTTCCTCATATTAGGGAGATCATATGATAGTTGTCTTTCTCTGATTGACTTATTTCGTACTATAGCTACTTTTAATTTGAACACAGCTTGGCTATTTTAAACAGTAGTGGTGTCTCAGAAGAAAACCATGAAAGTGAATAGGCCCGCTTTCAGCAGATCAGTTTATACAACAAATAAAACTGAGAATGACTTTTTCTCTTAAAAACAGGCTCAGGATGATCCAGAATGATTTATAAAAGATCCACCAGAAAAATGCCTTTAATCGTCATATTTTAAGTGCTCTCAAATGCATATGGGATATGGCATAATTTTTAAAACTTGAACACGTTAACTTTGTTTTAAGGAACACTGTGAAGTATGCAAAGTGAAACTTACTCAGAATTAATTAAGCAAAAAAAGCAAAAAAAAAAAGGGGGTTTTCTTTAAAATTCTTAACTTGAAATTCTTTTATGTTGATGTTATATCTAAAATCTGAGACAATAAAATGACAGACTTATACAGAGTATAACTACATTATCATCGGTCTTTAGTCTATTATTTGGTTAATAATTTTACCAGCTTTGGAGTTACTCTATTACTACATGTTACACAGTTTAACAAGACATAATTCATTTTGTACAGTGGTATGCTTTTGAATAAATGGGTGATTTTTAAAAATCTTTTAAAAATAATTTTGTTTGGGTGCTTCTGATGTCTGATTCAAATTAATAGCCTTATACATTTGTAAAATCTGTATTTTGCATTTTATTATTTAGGGCCTATGATTCTCAAGATAATAATCGGCAAGGTTTAAATCTGCTCTGTAGAACTGTTTCCATTAAGCTTTAAGAGGGTCGTTCTTTCATTCATTGAACACAAATTCTTAGACTGGGTAAATAAATCCTATGTTATAATTATCTATGCCTTGAGCATAAATCCCTTGGTGACATACATACTGTGTGTACATTGTTTTGCATTTAAAGGGGGAAGAATCAATGGCCGTGATGTGTGGATTTATAACTCACAGTTAAATATTTGGATCAGAGTTGCTTCTCTAAATAAAGGCAGATGGCGTCACAAAATGGCTGTCCTCCTTGGTAAAGTAAGAGAAACCACTTTTTATTACTATTGCTGGCACATTTCCAAAATAAATACCACAGCTAAATCCTTCATCTTACTCAGTCTCAGGGTATTTTGGATTCAAATTGTATTTCCTTCCATTTCTAACCTCAGTAGATAAACTAAAGATATAAACAATTTGACACTGTACTTTTGAATGGATATTTTGTTCTCCCAATTTGGAATTTGAGGCAGTGAAGCACATTTCTCTTTTCATGCTCCATTGGAGTCTGAAAGCTTAAGAAGCATTGGGAAATAAAGAAGTTACATCGAGTACAAAAACAGGCCAATGTCTAATCCAAGCAATCTTTTTCCCTTTACTGACTTTGGCGGTCAAGCAGAGGTATATTTATCTAGACTGATGTTATTTTATCTTTTTTCTTTATACAAGTTAGGGACAAAACAAATTTAAAATAGTGTTAAGATAAATTCACCAGTATATTTTTTAAAAAACTGATTGTTGACTGTGGCTAATAAATATTTTAAAAATATATAATTTGGGGGGTGCCTGAGTGGCTCAGTCAGTTAAGCATCTGACTCTTGATCTCAGCTCC
This sequence comes from Mellivora capensis, assembly GCA_004024625.1. NCBI lineage: Eukaryota > Metazoa > Chordata > Mammalia > Carnivora > Mustelidae > Mellivora > Mellivora capensis. Next base: position 2,923 of record PISX010010632.1, read on the forward strand.
AGCCTTGATCTCACAGTTCAAGCCCTGTGTTGGGTTCCATGCTGGTTGTGGAGGCTACTTTAAAAAACAAATAAATAATTATATGTTGGCTCTTTGTCCTTAGGACCTTGAGAAACACTTGTAGACTAGTGGTTTCCAAGCTTTTTAAAGGCAGTTACATCCTTTTTAAAGTTAAAAAGTTAAATCTAACATAAAAAGCCATTATGTAGAACAGGTAAAAATACAGCAGTATATACCAAGGGCCCTTTAGCTTTTCTTTGCCTCCATCTCTATTAGCTCCTCAAAGCTACTTTATATTAATGGGCAATCTGAATAAAAGCAGTATACTTCCTTGCATATGTATTTCTGACTGGTTCCCTGATACCCCCTTCTAAAAAGATTGCTACCTCTTGGGCCCTCATGTGGAAACATTTTAGAGCCACCAATGAGAAAACAGAACTGCCCTAATAGAAACAGAAATGGTGTAGGAACCTTTCCAACTCATCCTCTCATCAGCCCTGGGCCCCTCCCCATTTCCCCATAGAGCCTGCTTGAAATTTCTATACTACAGAATATTAAGAGTTTCTCAAAGCACAGCTGGAAAGCTTCTGTTACTTCCTAAGGCTATTGATCTATTGTGCTGCTGCTCTCAACAAGGTCACTGAAATAATGGGGACCTTGAGATAGATGTAATGGAAATAAACTAATTCTATTTGGCTATTTTCTGAAGTCACTGGTTTGTCAGTAATTACTATATTATATATAGTTTTGGTAGCCATGCCTCAAGAATGACAAAATATTACTGAAAGGGGCAGCTAAAATATTGAAGTGGTTGGAAAGAGAAGAGATCTGACTAAAAAAAAAAAATTGTAATTATTTAGTCTGGAAGTACAAAGGCAAATGCAAATGATTGATGTCTCAAATATCATGTATGGATTGGTGAACATAGATTTATTTGACAAATGTTAGTATACTTGACTTGAAGTTACCTAAAACTTAAAAGCAATAAATCAAGACATGAAAGGAATCCTTCATACCTTAAAAAGCAAGTACTCACGTCATGGAAACTGTTATCCTAAAAAATTACAATATAAACTGAATTCAAACCTATAAAAGTATTTAAATTTATAAATGGTCTCTATTAAGAAAACCTAGGTAAGATAATTTGGAATAGAGAATCAAAGAGTAGGAAAGAATCTTAGAGAAAATTTTGTGTAACTTTTTCAGTTTTTAAAGAAACCTAATTCAGAGAAATCAAGTCACTTGCCCAAGGTTACACAGAAAGTAATAAAGCAGGGGCAAAGCAAAGTTCCAAGATTTTCTTAATCTAGAGTACTTTCATCTTGGTGCTCACAACATATATTTTTAATTTATGAATGCAAGAGAATGGTTTAAAAAAATTAATCCTCAAGATTATATTATGTGATAGGTACTATTACTGTCTACATTTTTATTGAGGAAATGAAGACTGACTCTTAGAGGATAAGTAAACTGCCCAAGGTTTACATTTCATAGCAATGCTAGATACTGAACCCTGCTTCTACTAACTTCAAAGGCATGCCCTTAGTTGCTACATTGTGCCACAGTTTCCATATACTCTTCAGCTGGGTGACCTTGATTTGTTACTTAACCTCTCTGAACTTCATAGTGTTGGGAGAACAAACCCACCAAGAGATCATTTTAACATAATATAAGAAGTGCAACATTAAAATACAAAATAGCATTGGCTGCTCTAGAAATTTGGAGACATACAGAAAGATAAATTGTGGACAGACTTGAATGTAGGTGTATAATGTTTGGCCTTGACCACTTAGGCATCTGTTGCTGAACTATTAAAAGGAGTTGATGAAGTATTTTAGGAAGATTAATCTGTGGTTGAGGGAGCACAAGAGTGGAGACCAGGAGATTAATTTAGAAGTATAAAATGGTATGGATCCTGAAGTAGGATAGTGGCAGTGGGAAACAAAAGGGACAGATGTGGGATGCTGTGAAAGAAGACTCCGTGGGACTTAATAGTTACTTCATATGGAGGGAAGAGTTGATAATGACTGTCGATTAAAGGAATTGTGGATGTTAAACTGAAGAACCTCATTTAAGTTAAAAGTTTCTTATGTATCTCATTACTCTTTTTTTTTTTTCTGGTTTTCATCTTTAGTTTTCTGCATGTATTGTAGAGTATTAAATTTCCAATGAGTATAACACTGATAATATCACAGAGTTCTGGTGTATAAGCATTTCATTATCATTCCTTTCTGAATAGGACCTAATTCAATTTTTCACTTCAGAACTTGTAATGAAATGATCAATTTACAAAAGGAATTGATAAAAATATTACCATACAAATCAATAACTACAAAATGGATCTCTACAATGGAGAGATCTAGCAGTCACCACTATAACCAGTATTAATATCCAGCATCATTAATAGTGGGAAAACTCAACATCATATGTTTTTTAATGTTCACATCAACTCAATGAAACCTCTTAACTTTGAATTTACTAGAACTATTAGAGATAGAAGAACAGGATAAATGACCCACAAGGAAATAACTTAAAAACCCAGAAGGTGGGGTCATTCAGTAAGACAACTTTCCTGCACTCTTCAAAAATCCAAAGTAATGAAAAAATGGTGGTGATATTAATCTAAAACAGGAACTGCAAATTTTTTGTAAAGAACCAGACAGCAAATACTTCAGGCTTTGCGGGGCATACAGCATCTGTTTTAACTATTCAGTTCTGCCAGAGAAATATGAAAGCATCCACTTTCTTATGTATATAAATGAATGTGTCAGTTCTTCAATAAAACTATGTTTTAGGGACGCCTGGGTGGCTCAGTTGGTTGTATCTCATTACTCTTAATGGATTATCTACATATAGGTCATTTAATAAATGACTTGTTGATTAGTTCAGCTGTCACATAAAGATTAATATGTCTGCCTTCCTAGGATTTGTGGAAGCCCTTTGAAATATTTCAGTATAGAGTTAATTGTGTGTTAGGTACTTTGCTAAGCACACTTGATACTAAAATGAAAAACAAGATAGGCCTGTCTTCAGTGGTCTTACAGTCTAATATTCCTTATGTAATATTTTAGATTTGTAGCTTTATTACTTCATAATAATCGAACATTTTCATCATCCATGAGTGTGAGCATTTAAGCAATCATATAATTCTCAGTATGAGCAGTATCACCCTTAAGGGGGTGAAGATTATTTTGGGGGGTGAAAAAAACTGTATTCTTTCATATGTAAAACACAGATACACATATAGGACATAAAAGGATATACAATATATGGTGGTATTAAAACTTCATCGGAGGGGCCTATTATGAAAAAAGAAGTCTAAAAAGTCTCCTCATTGGTGAGAGGGTGCTAATGAAAGTTTCAAAAACTAAGCTAAATGTATTGCAATTATAGTTATCAAGGGCTTTTTAAAGGGAACAGATCCTTTAATTCCTTAGCCAACTAGTTAAAAAATTCAGACTTTTGACAATTAAGATTTTTCCATGTATTTCACATATAGGTATATGTTGTTGGAGGCTATGATGGACAAAACAGACTTAGCAGCGTAGAATGTTATGATTCCTTTTCAAATCGATGGACTGAAGTTGCTCCCCTTAAGGAAGCAGTGAGTTCTCCTGCCGTGACTAGCTGTGTAGGCAAATTGTTTGTGATTGGTGGAGGACCTGATGATAATACTTGTTCTGATAAGGTAAGCCATGTTCTCTTACAGAAATTACCAATTATGTATATGGAAAGAAAAGTACAGAAAGCTTATCAAATAAATAGTGAGGTCCCTTAGTGTGAGGAGCCTTTTAAAATTGTCTAGTACTTTATACTTTGGGGAGAAAACACTAAGTTTCAAGTTACTAAAGTGAAGTCCTAATATATCTAACAATTTTTTGTAAAAAAGCATTATTTAATCTTTTTTAAACAAAACTAATCTCAGCATTGGGATATTCTACTAAATAGTTTTAAACCTTTTCCTGCTACAGTCTGTAGAATCAAAAAATTACTCACAAAAAACACAGTTGGGAAGTGAATTAGCAGAGGATAAGATACAGTAACTACACTGCTTCCACTGGGTCATCTTCTGCATACTTTATAAGTATTTTTTAGAGCAAAAAAGAGGAAGAGAAACATCTATAATGTCAATAGAAGACAGCTCAAAGTTGCTGCAGTTCATTGAATCCCTGGGACAAAAGAATATTTGCCTTCCTGACACCTTAGAAAATACTGTTATTCTGGAAACTACTGTCTGATGCCTAACCTGTTTAGCAATTGTCAACTAAATTTTGTTAATTATTTATTTTTTTAAAGATTTTATTTATTTGAGAGAGGACATGGGAGGAACATGGGGAGGACAAGCAGACTCTGTGCTAAGCACAGAGCCCAATGCGGGATTCCATCTCACAACCCTGAGATCATAACCTGAGCTGAAACTAGGAGTCAGACACCTAACTGACTGAGCCACCTAGGCACCCAATTATCTTTTTAATTAAATTTAATATAATGTGGTCAAATGTTATAATTTTAGAATTCAGAATTCAGATCATTCAGAGTATACTGAAGTTTCTTGTGTTCTTTTGCAGAAAGGATTTCCTAAAAGCATAAAGAAATTGTATTCAGATTGAGGCATAGTTATCCTGTATGACACAATTTTTTAAAAATCTGGACTGTTGGGGCACCTGGATAGCTCAGTTAAGTGTCCAGCTCTTGATTTCAGCTCAGGTCATGATCTCAGGGTGTGAAATCAAGCTCCACATTGGGCTCCATGTTCAGCAGGGAGTGTTTTTGAGATTCTCTCTCTCCCTCTCCCTCTGTTTTTGCCTCTTGCCCCCCAACTCACATGCATTCTCTCCTCCTTTCTTGCTCTAAAATAAATCTTTAAGAAAAAATGTAGACTGTTTAGTGGAAATAAGTAAAGAAAACCTATCATGATAGTGTAGTATCCATTCATCCTGGAAACAACTTGTGTTTATTATTCTATTCTGCTTGATAGTAATAAGTTTCCATTTCTTTTGAGAATTTTATAATTCAGGCATTTCTCTATCAAGCTAACCTCTCTTAATTCTGTGAATTAATGTAATTAATGGAATTTCATTTTAAATTGTGTTTCTATATATTGGTAGACTTTTATGAAGTAAATTTGCATTTTGGTTTAGAAATTTCAATAAAATATTTCTGTATATTACTAGGTTCAATCTTATGATCCAGAAACCAATTCTTGGCTACTTCGTGCAGCTATCCCAATTGCCAAGAGGTGTATAACAGCTGTATCCTTAAACAACTTGATATATGTTGCTGGTGGGCTGACCAAGGCAATATACTGCTATGATCCAGTTGAAGATTACTGGATGCATGTACAGAATACATTCAGCCGACAGGTAATGACATAAAATAGTCCAAAAGAGAAATCAATCTAGGAGGGACCCAATACATGACCATTATAAATATACTGTAATTTCACTGTTAATATCATTCATGCATGCTGGAATTATTTCATAATTTTTAAAACCACATAAAGCATATGGTATTCCTGTTTTAAACTTGTTTCAGGGAATTGTTTTATTGAAATACCTTATTTTCTACCATCCCATGGTGAAGCAGCCATTGCACTTGGGCTGGTAGGTTTTTTTTTTCCCTTGACCTCTTTCAGAATCTGTTCCAGTCCTTATCCTATCTCTTACGTATCTTGAAAGAGAAGAAATGCTCCCAAACTGGTTTCTTTCCTTCTGTGGTTTTATTATGAAAGAAATGGCTGGGGGCACATGGGCGCTCAGTTATTAAGTGTCGCCTTCAGATCAGGTCAGAATCCCAGGGTCCTGGGATCGAGCGCCGCATTGGGCTCCCTACTCAGCTGGAAGCCTGCTCCTCCCTCTCCTGCTCCCCCTGCTTGTGTTCCCTCTCCCACTGTGCCTCTCTCTGTCAAATAAGTAAAATCTTTTTTTAAAAATATTTTATTTATTTATTTGAGAGAGAGACAGTGAGAGAGAGCATGAGTGAGGAGAAGGCTAGAGGGAGAAGCAGACTCCCCATGGAGCTGGGAGCCCGATGTGGGACTCGATCCCGGGACTCCAGGATCATGACCTGAGCCAAAGGCAGTCGGTCAACCAACTGAGCCACCCAGGCGTCCCCAAATAAGTAAAATCTTAAAAAAAAAGAAAGAAATGGCTGGACTTAGGTCTCATCCATGCACACTACCTATACCCCTACTCCACCTCCATCCCCTGCCTCCCAAAAAGCCTCTGCTCAGCCTTTGATTCATGGCCCTACCCTCCTTCTAACCACCAAAATGCTTGATGGCTCTAATGCTGGAAATCTGGATCTACCAATGTACTAGTCTAGAGTTATTTTCTCAGAGGTCATTACTAATAATCTCCTCGGTCTCATTCATATTCTCTTATTTTTTCTGTCCAGCCCTTAAATAGTTTATACTCCATTCCTAAGCAGTCACATTTATTGCCCAGTACTAATTTCAAATCTTTATCTTCATTAAAGCCTCTCTCTCGTGCTCCAGACTCAAATTTCCAACTGCTTATTTGATATTTCTTATGATGTCCCAAGAGTTCAAACTTAAAACAGAATTCACCTTCTTCCCCAAGCCTACTTTTTCTGTTTCCAAACAACCTAGTGAATGGAAAACCTAGTGAATGGAAAGGAGTAATTCTACTCCTCTTTGAAGGACCACTTCATAGTTAAAACAAACTGCAGTTTCCTGTTTAGGATTGATCTTCCTTACCTCACACAACACTTCTGGCACCAGATATGTGGATTTATTCCCACACCAACCAATTCTCCATCTCCTGCTGAATGTGTTACAGTTCAGTTCAGTTCCAACACTATCTGCCTGGAGTTAGCGCCAGATTCCATGGGTTGAGGGCTCCATTCAAGACTGCCACTGCTTCCGACGCTAACCGCTAGTTCCAGCTCGTCCCCCAGTACTTTTGACTGGCTCTAAATTAACATTCCCACAACCCCCTCCCTGGTTTCAGTAATTTGCTAGAACAGCTCCCAGAAATTAGGGAAATACTTGTGTTTATCGGTTTATTATATAATAAAGGATATCATAAAGGATACAGATGAAGTGGCACATAGGGTGAGGTCCAAAAGAGTCCCAAGCACAGGAGCTTCTGTCCTGGAGCTGACGTGCACCACCCTCCCAGCACATGGATATGTTCACTAACCCAGAAGCTGTTTGTATCCTGTATTTGGGGAATTTTTATGGAGGCTTCATCATGTAGTTATTAATGTAATTTCCAGCCCCTTTCCCCTCTCCAGAGAATGGGAAGTGGGGATGAAAGTTTTAAGATAATAATTATGGCTTGATCTTTTTGGTGACTAGCCCTCCCATCCAGAAGCCTACCAACAACTGCCTCATTAGAACAAAAGACTTATCACTTGGGAAATTCCAAGGGATTTAGGAGCTCTGTATCAGGAACTAGGGGCAAGACCAGTATATGTTTTTCTATTATTTTATATCTAGACTTAATTTCTTAGAGTTTCCTCACTTTCTCCTAAATTGAATCCAGTATATCAGTTCTGTGTCCTCAAGAATGTTTCCTGTTCTTTTCCATTCCTGTAGTTCCTGCTTTTGTTCAAGTTCTTATCAGTTCTTCCCTAAACTAAAATAATAATATTCTAATTAGTGTTCTTTAATGTCTTGCTTCTCTCTCCCATTTTGCCACTGGTTATTTTCCCATAATTCTTATTATGTCTCTCCTCTGATTGGAAACATAATGAATAAAATCCAAGTTTCCCCACTTCATTCTAGGCCTTCTATCGTCTGACCTCTGCTTGTCTCTTCAGCTTCACTTTCTGCAACTTCATCCCAATTATGTTAAGTGTCTGTTAAATTGCATTTGCTATATAGATCCTACATGTTCTTGCCTTGGTTCATGATGCCCTCTCAGACTCTAATGTCTTTTCTGTCTTCTCTACCTGTAATTCTACTCCTCTTCGAAGGACTACTTCATAGTTACAACAAACTGCAGTTTCCATGTTCAAGATTGATCTCCTTTTCTGATCTGTCACTGCACTTGCATTTATATTATGGCAGTCATAGTCTGTTATGGGTATAAATGTTTATTTCCATACCAGAATTCCATCTTCTTGAGAATACTGTTTTTTCTAACTCATTTTCTATGTATCTTGCATTAATTGGTGCTCAGTAAATATTTATTGAATAAGTAAACAAATGAGACAGTGCAGTAACAAGGGACCTAATTTTAAGAGTCTTATATGCAAGATGTGTAAGAGATATAGACTGTAAAGAAAATGAATCGGGTTTGAATGTAACACCGTTTTTCTAAAGTTGTTGACATTGAGGTATAATCTCTAATTAGTACTAAATGTATTCAAAGTAACATTGCCTCAGCTGATGAAAGGGACATAATAAGACCTTCAGCTTCATGGTACAGAGGGAATATAATCTTCTATCCGTCATATATCACAGTTAAGTAAAAATGAATCACATTTTTCTAGCTCAGTGGCCGCTCCTGGAAAGGACAGTCTCCAGCTCCGTAGAGCTGAGGTGTGCCCTACCATATAGAAACCCATATTATAGTCACATTCCCCTGTGTGACAAGTGTTTTTTATTTACTTATTTGACAGAGAGAGAGACAGCGAGAGAGGGAACACAAGTAGGGGGAGTGGGCGAGGGAGAAGCAGACTTCCCACTGAGCAAGGAACACTGAGCAAGGACCCTGGGATCGTGACCTGAGCCGAAGCCAAACACTTAACGACTGAGCCACCCAGGTGCCCCTTATAGTGGATATTTTAAAGTACAATGCATTTTCACCAAGAAGTACTGTTCATTCAGAACTTGGCTATACTATAGAAAATGATAACAATTTAGGAAGATAATTTCCAGCATCTATCATAATGCAGGGCATATAATGAATGTATTTCTAACTACATGGTTGAGTACATGGTTGAGATAAAGCTATGAAAAAGCAGCAGGACAAATGGTACATTTTTTTCTAATTAATAACAGTGACTTTGAAAATTTCAAAGAAAAAACACTTAGCTCAGAAGTATATTAAATCTATGATGACAAAATCATTGAAATCCAAATCAGATATTCTACATCAAATTTCTTGAAGCAAAAAATACTGAGGTTTCTGGGATTATCTTTTCTCCTCAGTCCATTCTTACTACCAATACTCCTAAGTATATCTGTGTAGGGGCGCCTGGGTGGCTCAGTCAGTTGAGTGTCTGCCTTCGGCTTAGATCATGGTCTGAGGGTCCTGGGATCCAAGGCCCACATCGAGCCGTGAATTGGGCTCCCTGCTCAGCAGTAAGCCTGCTACTCTTTCTTCCTCTGCTGCTTTCCCTGCTTGTACTCTCTCTCTGTCAAATAGGTAAGTAAAATCTTAAAAAAGATCTTAAAATTCTTAAAAAAGAATCTTGAAGAATATCTTTTTTTTTTTTAAAGATTTTTACTTATTTATTTGACAGACAGATATCACAAGTAGGCAGAGAGGCAGGCAGAGAGAGAGAGGGAAACAGGCTCCCTGCTGAGCAGAGAGCCCGATGCGGGACTCGATCCCAGGACCCTGAGATCATGACTCGAGCCGAAGGCAGTGGCCCAACCCACTGAGCCACCCAGGCACCCTTGAAGAATATCTTTGTAAGCATTATTGATAGGTAATTTTTGAACCATCTTTACGTGTTTGCCTACCATTTAATGCTATAGGTGAAAAAGGGAAAATCAACTGTAATTTCCTATTAGATTTTTGAGTCAAACTTTTTTCTTTTTTTAAAGATTTATTTATTTGGTAGACAGATCACAAGTAGGCAGAGAGGCAGGCAGAGAGAGAGAGGAGGAAGCAGGCTCTCTGCTGAGCAGAGAGCCTGATGTGGGGCTCAATCCCAGCACCCTGAGATCATGACCTGAGCCGAAGGCAGAGGCTTTAACCCACTGAGCCACCCAGGTGCCCCAAGTCAAACTTTTTTCAAATGCTTAGAGTATTAAGTGGCCAAAAAAAAAAAAAAAGCTGGAAAAGAAATGAACTCTTTGTTGCAGATCTAATAGACCTAATGCAGCCTTTTTCTGTTTCTGTCCCTCACCATGTCCATGCCTCTTGGCTCTCCATAATCCCCAAAAGCCACAACTTGCTATTTTCAACATATTTTGCTTTTTAAACTTTTGTCAGGAATATCCTTTGAAAAATTGTGGAAATTTTTTTTTAGGTCCATGATAAAGTTTTTTCAATCCCTCTCCAGTAGCCCAGATATTTAAACTGTCATTAAAGTTTAGAATAATAAATGAAAAAATCTGACTTTGTTTATTGCTGGAATTTTAACATTTAAACATTAAGCATTATAAAAAATAATAATTAAGGGGAGGGCTTCTCTTTTTTTTAATACTAGGATCATGTTTCATTCCAGTCTTGAAAAATAACATTAAAACTTCATGTGTTGGGGCACCTGGCTGGCTCGGTCGGGAGAGCATTCAACTCCCGATCTCAGGGTTGTGAATTCGACCCCCATGTTCGGTGTAGAGATTACTTAGAAAAATAAAATCTTAAAAAAAAATTTCATGTAAAAGGGCACCTGGGTGGCTCAGTGGGTTAAGCCTCTGCCTTTGGCTCAAGTCATGATCTCAGGGTCCTGGGATTGAGCCCTGCATTGGGCTCTCTGCTCAGCGGGGAGCCTGCTTCCACCTCTCTCTCCATCTGCCTGCCTCTCTGCCTGTCAAATAAATAAATAAAATCTTTTTTTAAAAAATTCATGTATTGATAATTTTTCCATTTTTTTTAAAGATTTTATTTATTTATTTGCCAGAGAGATCACAAGTAGGCAGAGAGGCAGGTAGAGAGAGAAGGGGAAGCAGGCTCCCTGCTGAGCAGAGAGCCCAATGTGGGGCTCGATCCCAGGACCCTGAGATCATGACCTAAGCTGAAGGCAGAGGTTTAACCCACTGAGCCAACCAGGCGCCCTAATTTTTCCATTTAAAAAAAAAAAAAAGACTTTATTTGACACAGAGAGAGAGAGCATGCAAGCAGGGGGAGCAGCAGAGAGAGAGGGAGAAGCAGGCTCTCTGCTGAGCAGGAAGCCCGACATGGGGCTTGATCCCAGAACACCCTGGGAGTTGAAGGCAGATGCTTACTGACTGAGCCACCCAGGTGCACCCCAATAAATTATTTTTCTTACTAGCTGTCACAACTTTTGAGATTCTAATAGAGTGAAATAAGCTACTGTATCTAATATGGTAATTTCCTGATATGAAGGAATAACTGATTTCAAGGTCACTTGCTTCATTTATTTCTGAGCATTATTACCTGAAATGACATTGTAATAAGATCCTATAATCATATAGTTTAAGAATCATCATTAAAGTGACTGTAACGTTCAATACTATAGGCTAGGTTTTATCTGAAAACTGAGGATGATACAGTTTTTTATTGTATTCAGAACTTTTTAGAGTTTATAGAAAGAGCTCACTGTGCTTTACAAGTACTCATGAATTCTTTTAGACCTGAAGATATTACCTTCTGTTATATAAGTCTACCAAGATTTAATTTCTTCTTTAAGAGCAAAACTTAGGGGCTCCTGGGTGGCTCAGTCAGTTAAGCATCTGCCTTCAGCTCCAGTCCTGAACTCAGGGTTCTGGGATCAAGCCCCATGTCAGATTCCCCGCTCACCCGAGAGTCTGCTTCTCCCTCTCCCTCCACTCCTTCCCCACCTGCTCGTGCTCACTCTTTCAAATAAATAAAATCTTTTTTTTTAAGATTTTATTTATTTATTTGTCAGAGAGAGAGGGAGAGAGAGTGAGCGAGCACAGGCAGACAGAGTGGCAGGCAGAGGCAGAGGGAGATGCAGGCTCCCTGCCAAGCAAGGAGCCCGATGTGGGACTCGATCCCAGGACGCTGGGATCATGACCTGAGCCGAAGGCAGCTGCTTAATCAACTGAGCCACCCAGGCGTCCCAATAAATAAAATCTTAAAAAAAAAAAAAAAAGAGCAAAACTTATATACACAGCAAATCTAGTCAAGTAAAAATGTTTATTGTACTGATTGGTAGAACCCATCTCATTGTTAGTTATATAGGAACAGGATAATAGTAATTAGCAATAACTTTCTGAATTAAAGTAATTGAATAATTAAACTAATGTAAATAGAATGTTTGACCTGCAGCATAACCAGATCCAGGAAATAGGGAGACAGTTTTAGTGTAATTTCTTTCTTGGAAGAATCACTCATCCTTGCAAGAATATTTGTTTCTTATAGTAATTATGTTATTGACAGAGAAGAGTAAAATTCAGCTAGGAATCCCATTTTGTGCAAAGGTAAAATATTATTTGGGGAGTTTATATAACCCAGCCAAGGCCCCTAATAACAGTGCTTTGTTAATTTGTTTTTAAGTCTTTCTCTCATTCATTCATTCATTCAGCTTGTGGGTAAAACATAATGAATAATGTTCTTACTCCTTGGTCATGTAATAGCCACTTGTAATAGCCACTTGTCTATTTTTACTTTTCAGCTTGCTACCAAATCCCTTGCCTTCCAGAGTTAATTTTTCTTTTTTATGTATTTGGTTCAACAGGAAAACTGTGGTATGTCTGTGTGTAATGGTAAAATATATATCCTGGGTGGAAGACGGGAAAATGGAGAAGCCACAGACACTATTCTCTGTTATGATCCTGCAACAAGTATCATCACAGGTGTGGCTGCAATGCCCAGGCCAGTGTCCTATCATGGCTGTGTGACTATACATAGATACAATGAAAAATGCTTTAAGCTCTAAAGCCAGGATACCTCACCCAAGAAGCCACACTGATCCAAGATAAGAGGTTTTAAGAACTCCAGAGTGGGAACTTGACATATCTCCTTTTGTGCCATGTACACAAAAAAGTAAAGGTAATAATTGTGGTGCCTTTTCCCCTGAAATATCAATCTTTCAAACTGTCATAAAGTCTTTCCTGTAATTGGAAAAAAAAATTTGTTGTTGAAGGTAATAGTGGTTATTGCTTGGGTTTTGAGAGTGTACCTTTGTAAGTATTTGTAAGAAATTCATGTGGAATAGGGAATAATGTCTGCCTGTGTAACCTTTAGGAATATCTGAATGGTTTCTCCATTTATATATGTTTATCTGTAAGCCTGTATATTCCTTATTTTGTCATATATGTATAGAAAATTGCATGACTTAGGCTTCATTTAGGTTAAATCACATAATGCTTAGAATGCTTACAAAGGGGAGAAATCAGTTTAAAAAATCTTTTTCACTAAAAAGACATCCAAACTGATAAATTTTATTGAAGGTTTTTTCAATAACTGATAAAAATGTAATGACAACAATTTGAATATGATAAAATACTGAATTATCATGACTTCTTAGAATTGTTGTCTTATATTAAACATATTTTTGGAAGAATATTGGGTAGGAGATAGAAAGCAAGTACCCCTAAAATGGGGAATAAAATGGTAGGTTAATTCCTAAGAAAAATTATGTAAGACCTTGAAGGGAAAAACAACCCACTGTGGCTCTCAAAATACCTCTGTATCATCTCTAAATCCTCTAAGGAACACCTTTTTAGAACCTGGCAAGAGAGTTGAAATCCATTTTGCAATATTATTTTGTGGAAAACAGGAAAAAATTTTCTCCCTAGCCCAATAGGGTTTGACTTCATTAGTATGGTGCTTTGGGAGAGGACCTCTTCCCTGGTTATCCTCCTTTCCTGTGAACAGGTAAAAATCTTGGAGTCTCCACTCTTGAGTTACCTTTAAAGGATAAAGGCGGGACCACCTGTCAGTGGGTCCATTTTTCTTTTAAAATTAGCTATCCAAAAAAACCTAACAGTGGTATTTGCAGTCTTTGAAGATAAATCTTTCAGTTGGTACCCATTATGGAAAATACTGGTCAACATTCTCAAATTGCCTTTGTCTAGATTTTTCAACTCTAGTTGATAAGCTTACTAGTTTTCAGAGAGGAATGTAAAATGTTTTCTAAGACAAATGGAATGACAGGAACTGTAGAATAAGTGATTACTGTTATTCCTGGGTGAACAGATATTATTTACAACATTTTAGGTATATTCCAGGGATGTTCTGGGTAGCCTGCTGGATTTTGACTGCCCAGGCACTTTTGTTGTCTCAGATCATAATTATATACTCTTTGTCACAGGAGAGATGGAGAGATGATGCAAATGTGTGATTATAGTACCACCAGATTTCTGTTAAAACAAGATAGTAATGAAAAACCTAACATAGATAAATCATTTTGTTTTCTCATCTTAGGATGATACAGAGATTTCTAATAAACTGTATGGCATCAACATCAATTTAGCTGGAATCTGAATTCTGAGGAAAACTCTAAAGATCTTATATATGTTTAGGGACTTAAATTTTTCAAATCATAATTTGAAATGACATGTACCTTTTCCTGATAATTATCAGAGCAATTCAGGAAACAGTTTTCTATCGTTTTCATTGAAAAGACAATTGTACATACAATTGGGATACTTGTTTTAATTCTGAAGTAAACATCTACTTCTGCATTATACCTTTTGTAGATAATGGAACCTATTTAGTTCAGAGATTCTTTGCAGCAGATGGGATAATGTATGAGAAGTGTTTTGTAAATGCTGAGGATTATACAAATGATACTTGTTATTTTCATGCTTATTCGTAAGATCATGCCCATACATAAATAGACACTGCACACACACAAAAAACTCTCTCAAGATCACGTGTATTGTAGTACTTTTGTCTATTGTAAAAATATTAACTAGTTACTTTATTTCTTTATACATTTATTTTTAATATCCGTGTGTTGTACTAAATTTGAAATGAAATCCTATAAAACAATTTGTTTAAACATAGACCTCATGCCAATATTGTTTCATTTTTTTCTACATAATTTAAAACTATGTAAGTAGGCCACCAAAAACTTCCCTTGAATTCTATGAAATTAACAGTTTTTGAAATTATTCAGCTGATATTTTAATATACTCTAGTTATCTTCCTTTATTGATTGTTGATGAATAACAGTGTTAGCATTGATCAGAGAATTTTAGGATATAATTAGTATATCAAAAGGGATTCATCAGCCAAATTGTGTCAGATTATATTCATACTGTCTTCACATAGTTGACAGATTTTCTTTTGATAGGTGATGCTCATATAAGCCTTTGGATTAGTATGTATGTATATACATGTATAGATAGATAGCATAGTCATGTACATGCATATATACAAACACCAAGAATTTGATCAGTTTGTGATGATCAGAAAACACATAAAGTAAGAATTAGTTGACTTAATTAATTTCAGTCCCAGAAATTTTTATTTGGGTATTTCTATAATACTTTTTTACATTTGAAAGTACACGATAAGGGCCACTTCCCTGGCTCAGTCAGTGGAGCATGCAACTCTTGATCTTGGGGTCATGAGTTTGAGCCCCACATTGGGTATAGTGATTACTTAAAAAAAATTTTGAAGTACATGATGAGTATTAGTATAATGACTTATATACAGTCAGAATCTATGTAATACATAAGGTTTCACAAGATTAGAAAACAAATTGGAGGTAGAGACGAGTTTGCTAAACCCAGCTGTGATACCTCAGTGGGAAAAGGAATTCAAGCATATGTTTTGTAGACTAACAAGAAAGTATAGTTTTTTGTTCATGAACATGTGTTTTCCTGTCTATGAGTGAGCTATAAAGTGGTCTAATTTTTAAAACAGTAGACCTTTGTTTCCAGATTTAATCTCCCCACTGACTACTGCACAGGTATGAAATAATAGCTTATTGAGTCTTCAGTAACCTTCTGTTTTCCTAGATGACTGAAATATAGATACTTTCCTCTGTTTAAACCAGGTGTTAAGAAAAAAGTGATGTAAATACTCAGGGAGGGTATTATCATTTTGGCCTATTGGGGTGTTTAAAGTGCCATAATTATATAACTTTTGAGTTCATGATCCTAGAGTAAATTTAATTTGGTAAAAGGGCTTCACACAGGCGGTGGTTGAACACTCATTCTTTTATATTTAGAAAGATGAAAATGTTTTGTGGACTGATACATTTTCTCTTAGTGAATACGAATTGTTTATGTATCTCTACTGTCATATACCCTTTTGAAACTCAGGAAAGACAAAGGTTCAGTTATACTACTTTTGTCAATATGCAAACCAGGTGTGTGTTGTTTGTTTTGTTTTGTTTTCCTGTTGTCTGGATATGGCAATAGATTAAAAAAAAAAAAAAAGGAATTGCTGTGAGAACCCATACATGAAAAGAGAGGGTTTGAATTATTGTGTGTGCCTTTTGTGTCTTGAGATTTATGTGTGGAAAAGACATCTCCAGACTGTATTTTCAAAGAGAAGAGATAGCTATTTATGTGGTGCCAAGTAATAAGATAATGTCTCTTAAAGGTTTCCTATGGAAGCCTTTATTTTACTAAACTCAAGACACAAGTTAACCTCAACATAATTTTGGCCTTATTAGAATTTCTTGTGCATTATATCGAAAGCCAGGTTTACATCACCTCACCCCATTATTCTTTTTAGTTAATAAATTCACCATATCAAGTAACCAGAATGGGGGCAATTTGGTTGGCCTTTAAGTAGGTTTGACTAGGTAGCTCTACTCATTGTCACATTTAATGCTAGACATCAGAAACCACTTGAGCCAGAGTGTGAATTGATAATTCCAGAGACATTTTCAACAGACTTCACATTTTTTAATGTTTTTTATGAATGTGTTATGTTTGTGTGGTTGCCTTAGATATTAAATTTACTTAGTGCTGAAGATGATCATCATAATTTTTTTAAAACAGCAGTAGTCATAACTTATTTTATATATTGTTCCAAAGAGAAAAAATTTGTTTTGATGTTTTCAGAATAACTGCATCAGAATTTGTTTATGTGCCTTAAGTTCTCTAGTGCTATTTCAGCTTTTTTTTTCATTCTAAATAAAGCTTACCTTAGATGTGTTTCATATTTGTTTCCTACAGAGTAAGTAAACTCCCCTTCTTAAAAATTTTAATAAGCACCATGTGGTTTGGCAGAATGAGAATGTTAAGAAATGTTGTTGAGTGCTTGGAGTTTTATTATATTTGAGGGTTTTGTTTTGGTTGCCAAGGTGCTTTTTAAGATATTTAGACAAACATCTAACACTGATTAAACCTTTGAAAACATCATTTGCAGTATCTGCATCTAATGTCGGAAAAGTAAATGTACTTACTTTTGTTCCATCCTTATGCACTATTTTTTTTTTCTTACTCTTGCTTTCCTCATCATCCTCCCCTGCCCCCGAGTTTCTTTATTTAAATTTTTGAGAATTTCTGGAGCTAAGACAACAATTACAGAGTTGAAAAAAAGCATAATATGCTTTACAACTTGTACAGACCTATGGTAGCCAAATGTCATTTGCTTTCAGTGAGAGGCTCCAAGAATCTTCACAGTGGAAAAAAAAAAAAAAATGCTTTGTACTTTGTTCTCAATTTGGTTGTAGCACATTAATACTTACATGTCTTGTTTAAATATACTTTGTGCATAGTTTAATTTTTTTAAGTTGTATCTAATAAGATGTCCTTTAACCATTATTATTTGACTATACAGTTGTATTAAATTTTGTTTACCAAAACCTTGTTGTGTTGTTTTACTTTAAATACATCCAAAAGGTTATGCAAAAAAAGGGATGGAGGGAGATTCATATTAGTATATGTGAATATTTACTGGTATGTCCATAAATTAACTAGAAGAATAAATAAAACATTAGTGTATATGAAGAAATGAAATGGTGGCTGAGGAACAGGTAAAAAGGAAATGCCACTGCATATTTATATATAATTATATGTAGTTATGTATAAAAATGCATGTAACCAACGTTTTAGTCTGAACCACATGGAAGTGTTACCTATCCACAAAAAAATTTTAGGGATGCCTGGGTGGCGCCGTCGATTAAGCATCTGCCTCTGGCTCAGGTCATGATTCCAGAGTCCTGGGATCAAGCCCTGAGTTGGGCTCCCTGCTCAGTGGGGAGTCTACTTCTCCCTCTGCCCATCATCCCACTTGTGTTCTATCTCTCAAATAAAAAAAAAGAAAAAATGTTCAAAAAAAATTTTTTTTATATTACCAGAAAGTTACCCATAACATGTGTACTCTAGTGTTCTTTGATTTGACTCTCAAAAGTATCCCTGTAGTAATATTAAGAGTAAAGAAATTTTCTTTCAGGTGTCAAAGAAAGGACATATTTACAGTATAGGTAATGTCTGATTTTACATTAACAAAAGTAAAATTTTGAAAAGATGTATGTTACAGGGCATATGTAAGGCTTAGCTTTTTAGACTTAGTTTTTAAATTGTGCCATCAAAATAAGATGGCAAGTTAGAGTGCTTCTTAAACAATCCATGTTAATTTTTCCTTTGATTCAATTCCTTTGTAGTCACCCCTGGAAGGTACAGGCTTCATCAGACCTGATTCCAACCAGTGCTCTACCATAAAGCTCTACCATTTAACCTCTCAACCATACTTTCCTTATTCTAGGAAAGGCCATGATACTTAACTCATAGGCTTGTTGTAAGGAGATGAGCTAATGGGATATGTGTTAAAGGGTGAGTAGTTCTGGCACAAGGGAACATAAATGTCAGTTCCTTGTCCATGTAGCTAGTTCAGGACAAAAATGCAATATGTAAAAGCAGGGAAGGAGTTGAAAAAAATATTTGGACAGTGGGTAAAGAATAGAAGCCTCATAATTTCAATTTTATCTTTAAAAAATCACCTGCACTCCTGAGGCGCCTGGCTGGCTCAGTCGCTAGAGCATGTGACTCTTGATCTCAGAGTTGTGAGTTCAAGCCCCACATTGAATATAGAGAGCTTACTTTATTTTTTCTTTTATAAAGAAAAAAAAAAGATTTATAAAATCTTTTAAGATTTTATTTATTTGAGACAGCATGAGCCAGGGGGCAGGGGTGGGGGGAGAGGGAGAAGCAGACTCCCTCTGAACAGGGAGCCCAATGGGGCCTCAATCCCAGGATCTGGGATATGACCTGAGCTGAAGGCAGATGCTTAACTGACTGAGCCACCCAGGCGCCCCACGTAGAACTTGCTTTAAGGAAAAAAATCATCTGCACTCTTAACGGTATGAGGAAAAAAATGGGCTAAACCTGCCTTCTGCTTCTCTGATATTAACTTTCAATGGAGATTTAGAAAATCAAAAGGCATGGTTTTCCTCCTAATTTTGTTGAGGCCTTTATTTTTTGCTTCATGTTTTTTTATGATGTTTTGACATCTTAGGGGACTTTGCTCGGAGAAACTGCCCTTCCTAAAACTAGCTAATTCCTGGAAACAATAACCAACTTGTCAGCAAGCCTACCTTTCATATATAAACCAAACAATCTCGTCTATTCCCCCAACCACCTCCACCCCAACTCTCACACACCAGGCCAATATTTCCCCTACTCTGAGTCACTCCAGGGTCAGGTACCAAACAACTAAGAACAGCTCCTCTGTCCTGAAGCCAGAATTATTAAAACTAGCCAATCTTAAACTGTATACCCTGCCCTGCTGTGACTTGTTCATGAAAATGCCAATAAAACCTCCAACCTAAGCTCTCCCCTCATTTCTTTCTGCCTCCTGACACGGGTGCTTTCTCCGTGGCTCGGCATGACATGCTGTGCCTCTTGTTTCTAGAGAAACTATGAGTAACACTAAACTTTTATCTCAGTGGTATTTATCTCTTTGTATTGTCACTCAGTCACCTTTATAAATTAAGACAAAACACAGAGGGACTTAATGTATTAGTGAGTAAAAGCACCAATTCTGTTTTTTATGGTATTACAAGAGCCTGTTCAGAATAGTAGACCTTAAAACAGGATTTTTGAGTCATAGTTTGATAAACAATAATCAGTACAGTGTACTGCAACCAAAGAGCTAAAGAGGAATCAGTCCAAAGAGTTTAGGCTTTGAGTGCTGATACCCTTTTATTAAGAGACAGTGTGATAAAGGGAGGCATCTTGTCCAAATGGGAGAAAAAAAGACTTTAAAAGTTCACATTTAGGGGTGTCTGGGTGGTACAGTTGGTTAAGCCTTGACTTGGTTTTGGCTCAGGTCATGATCTCCTGGGTCATGGAATCAAGGTCATGGAGTCCGGCTCTGCTGTCAGCAGGGAGTCTGAAGATTCTCTCCCTCTGCCCCTCCTCCCACTCTCTCTCAGGAAGGGAGGGAAGGAAGGAAGGAAGGTGTATTGGTTGGCCAAATGTATCTGTTCACACACACTCCATCCTACTGGGATTTGGTGGATGATACCAAAGATGGTAGGGCTTTACAGGAATTCAGGGTCCCCTGTGCAACAAAAGAGGTAAAACCAAAGAGAAAGCAAAAGCAACCCTTCAAAAAGCTTTCTTTTATGGTATGGCAGCCGTGGAAATGGGCCTGGCCAGCCTCCAACTACAAGGAGCATAACTGACCAAATAAGGCCCCAGTTGGTGGCTTTGAAATCTGTCTTGCATTTGCACTGAGGCCACACCTCACACCAGCTGCTCCCAGCCAATGTCTTGTGGTAGGGCTACTTACGGCACATGTGTTCCTGAAAGACAGGTTTCTCCTTTTCTTTTCTTTTCTTTTCTCCTTTCTTTTTTAAGAAGGATAGGGGGGTGATGGGCAGAGAGAGAGAGAGAGAGAGAGAGTCTTAGGCAGGCTCCCTGCCCAGCACGGAGACTAATACAGGGCTTGATCTCAGAGTCCTGAGATCATGATCTGAGCTGAAATCAACAGTTGGAGGCCCAACCTACTGAGCCACCCAGGAGTCCCAAGACAGATCTCTCCTGATGGTGGATTTTGGCTCCATGACTCCCATTCTACTTTGTCCAACCTTTATTAAACTACATGGTAATGCAGGATGTTTCTATCCAACCTTCTTTCCCTCTTCCCTTCACTTGATTTTAGCATCTAATGGCTCTCTCCCCATGTTTTCCCTCACAGGGCATTTCCCTGCATGTTTTCATTAAAATCTTTGCATATTTGATGTCATCTTCTCAGAGGAGACATAGGACTGGCATGTGTAGAAAAGTGTCCCTTGGGAATCATTGCCCTAATGATAAAGTTAGCACTGTGGAGCCATCCACTAATCCTGGTTTTCTAAAAAGTCCTAGATATTAAACTTAGACTAGGCTCAGCGACAACATAATGTGAAAATAGGTAAAGTTGACTATTGGAGTGCCTAGGTGGCTCTGTTGATTAAGCATCTACCTTTGGCTCAGGTCATGATCCCATGGTCCTGGGATCAAGTCCCACATCAGGCTCCCTGCTCACCAGGAAGCCTGCTCCTCCCTCTCCTTCTGCCCCTCCCCCATCTTGTTCTCTCTCTCTCTCTCTCTCTCTCTACCCCCCTCTCTCTCAAAGAAGTAAATAAAAGATATTTTTAAAAAGAATAAAGTCAACTGTTTACAAATGCCAGCTTTAACATTTACTACCTATACATCTTTGGGTGAGATATTTAACCTTTTCTGAGTTTCAGTTTTCCCCCTTCCCACTTAGGCTTGGTTTGAGCATTAAATTAGAATGTAAAAGCACTCAACACAGTACATGGCAATGGTGCTTAATCAGGAACGGTAGTAATTAATAGCTTAAAGATATAATTCATTTATTTATTCATTTATTTGGCAAACATTGGAGTCCTTGATGTGGATCAGGCAGAACATTTCCTACTGGCATTGCATTAATGAATGTGACAGTCCATGTTCTTAAGCTTTATAGACTGATAGGAGAAGTGGACATGTGAACAGATAAATTCTATATAATGTGATAGAGAAAGTTACAGGCATTCCAGTTACCAAGAAAGTGTGTAAATAGGAATAAAGAATCATCAATTTCCAGAGTAAAGAGATTTTATGGTCCCTTCTTTCCAATTGTGCAAGTCACTGGGTAAGGTGCCATGGGCTTAATACATCAAATGAAATAGGTCCTGTCCTCTAGAAGTTTTCTGTCAAGTGAGGAACTGCAAAGCAGTCAGGGAGGGGCTCCTTGCTGAGACAGGGAAACATTGCATTAATACCCTAGGTTTTTTTGGTTGTGGGTTTTTGTAGTATTTTTTGATTTTTCTTTTTTTGGTTTTTTGATTTTTAAGTAGGCTCCACACCCAACACGGGGCTTGAACTCATAACCCTGAGATCAAGAGTTGCATGCTCTCCTGAATGAGTCAGCCAGGTACCCCCTCATGCCCTAGTTTGTTGCATTTTCCACTTCTCAACTTGTAGCTTCCATATATCTACCATTCACCATGTTGTTTATAGCAAAATTGACATCTTACTCACAGTCTTGGTCTTAATTTCTGCCATTATCCCGGGTCATTTCAGCATATAGAACCTCTTTGTTCTAGCCTTACAGTATTTTAACCTCCAGTCAAGAGACCTTCACCCTTACTCACTCTAGTAACTCACAAGGCCTTGCCTTAGATAATTCCATCACCCAGAATAGCTCTTCCAATGAAGCCTTTACCTCTAAAGCCTTTCTGTCTTTTGCCACAGCCTTCCCTTCCTTCCTCTCTCATTCCATGACTTTCCCGGTGATCTTGTTCAGATCTCCAATCTGCCAACATGTCTTCATGCAGGCCCCTAGACTGCCCACTATCCCTTCCTAGCCTACATTCCATAGTTATAATGTTGTTCCAACCAGTGTCACCAGCACTCAAAATCTGCTCACCCTTTTGATCTCCCATCCCACCTTCTCTCCTCTGTCCACATGAGAATTAACCCAATTACTGGCCTTCTCTACTCCTACTCCCAAGCTGTTGAGTACTGATAGAGAAAAATTAGCTGCAAACTGGGCAAGATACTCTTGGCAAACCTTCAATGCACCTACCCTCTCTCCTTTTCCCTTTATGACAGCTCATTCCCTGCTCTCCTGGAGTACTCTATTATCTTCTCTTCTGTTCTCAGCAGTTGTTCCTGCCTTTTCCTCCGAAGACTTAAACATCTAAGTAGAATTTCTCCAGCATCTTGCCCTCCCATCCACTCTCCTTCATGATTTAGGTTTCCGTCCTCCCTCTAAACTCTGAATTCCAGTTGTGCAGCATTTTAGGGACATCCCTCTACCTCCATCTCTGATTGTCAACCTCCTTCTCCATGAGTACTTTCCCACAGCATTTAACATACTCCAGCCCCTCTCATCTTTAAAACCCTTTTTGCAGCTTTAAGTTCCCTTCAAACTCCACCTTATTTTTAGAAAATCTCTCCTGGGGCACCTGGGTGGCTCTGTTGGTTAAGTCTCTGACTCCTCATTTCAGCTCAGGTCTGATCTCATGGCTCATGAGACTGAGCCCCACAGCGGGCTCCAACCTCAGCTTGGAGTCAGCTCAAAGATTGTCTCCCTCTGCCCCTCCCCCCACTTGTGCACAAGCACTCTCTCTTTCTCTCTCTAAAATAAATAAATTTCTTTTAAAAAAAACCTCTCCTTGGGTAATGGTATTAAGGAGGGCACTTGTTATGATGAGCACTGGATGTTATATGTTAGGGATGAATCACTAAATTCTTCTCCTGAAAACAGTATTACACTATATGTTAACTAACTAGAATTTAAATAACATTCTGAAAATAAAACAACTGTGCTTAATAAAAATAAAAATAATTTTTAAATGAATTAAAATAAAATTAAAAATCTCTCCTGGGCACCTGGATGGCTCAGTGGGTTAAAGCCTCTGCCTTCGGCTCAGGTCATGATCCTGGGGTCCTGGGATGGAGCCCCACATCGGGCTTTCTGCTCAGCAGGGATCCTGCTTCCCTTCCTCTCTCTCTGCCTGCCTCTCTGCCTACATGTGATCTCTGTCTGTCAAATAAATAAATAAAATCTTTTAAAAAATAAAAATCTCTCCTTTCAGGGTGTCTGACTGGCTTGGTTGGTGGAGCATGGGACTCTTGATCTCAGGGTGTGAGTTCAAGCCCCACCTTAGGCACAGAGATTACCCCCCCCTCAAAAAAAAAAGAGAGCGAGAGAGAGAAATTTTAAACCTCTTCTTTGCCTTACTTCTTACTACACTGCAATCTGGCTCACATACACCGTTACAGAAATCACACTTGCCTAGAGTGCCGATTACATCTTTGTCATTAAATCCAAAACCCTTATTTTATTTTAACTCCCTACAAATTTGATGCCCTTTATTACATTTTTTTCTATCTTGGCTGTAGTCAAACTTTCCCTTTTCTCTTTCATGTCTCTTCCTCCACCTCTGCCCTTAATCCCCAGTCAGCAGACTTTCTTCCTAACTTGCAGATAATTAACCTGGGTAATTTTATCCACTTACATGGCTCCGGTTATATCTACATTTAATGACTCCTAAATATAAATATTCAGTCAATATACTTGTATCCAAATGTCTTTTTTTAATTTAATTTTTTAAAGATTTTTATTTATTTATTTGATAGAGATCACAAGTAGGCAGAGAGACAGGCAGAGAGAGAGGGGAAGCCTGCTCCCTGCTGAGCAGAGAGTCCGATGTGGGACTCGATCTCAGGACCCTGAGATCATGATCAGAGCTGAAGGCAGAGACTTAACCCAGTGAGCCACCCAGGCATCCCATAAATTTAATATTTTTTCAAGTAAGCTCTATGCCTACCACGGGGCATGAATTTACCATTTCAAGATCAAGAGTTGCATGCTCCACCAACTACACTTACAAGGCATCCCTGCTTGTATCCAAGTATCTATTAGAAATTTCTGCCTGAGTCTTCAATAGGGGACTACTAGCACCTGAAATAGAATCTCTTTCTCCAAGAATACTCACTTATCTTGTAGTCTCTTTTCTGCAACAAATAGCAAAATTGCATATCAGAGACAGAAATCTAGAAGTATTTTTTTTTTTGTTATTCAATCATGCATTCAAATATTTACTGAGTACCTAGCTTATGCCAAGAACTCTTCCTCTTTGATATCTAAATCTACCTGTCTATCTAGCTGTCTATCTGTCCATCCGTCTATTTATCTTTCCATTGTCCCTCCCAATGTCTTAGTTCAGGCCTTCATCATTTCTCACGTGGAAGAGGCTCCAGAATGGTTTGCCTAAGATCAAAGTTAGCATGCAACTGAAACCAAATATAGCTGAATAAGGAATTTACTGGAAGGCAGCAAAGGCCCATAGAATTGTTGAGAAAGCCAAGTATCAGACCTGGAAAACAAGCAGAAACTGGGGCAGCTCCAAAGAGCCATGAAGAAGGACACACAACCATGATCTTTAAGCAAAAATAATCTGGAGAGAGCATCCCTGTCAATCCACCATAACTGCTAATGAATTTATCTTTACCTCATTTACTCCTTGATTGAAATCCCTCATGGAAACAATCAACGGATTGACACTAGTTCATATACCTAGCTGGCTGCTAAGGGCCAAGAAGAGAGATTGAAATTCTTTAGGGAGAGGAAGGCTTTGCTTCTTGCCAAAATAAATACAATATGGAATTCCCCAGATCTTGGGGTGGGGGGAGGAATGCTTCATGGGCTTACCCATCTCTGTGCCCTGGCTTTCTTCTTCTGGGATGTGTGGCCTCCAGCCAACTCTCCCGTTCTCTGAAAGAGCTTAGAATTCATTTCCTCAGGGGAACTCCCATGATCACTCTCTTCCCACCCCAGTCTGAGTTAGATGAGCTTTGTGCATCCACTTTGCCCCCTTTATATATCTCTGTCATGGTACTTTTCTGTTTATTTGACTCTTTACCTCCCTCTCCCAAGTTATGGACTCTTTAAAATCAGCAACCATTTCTTACTTGGTGAGATCCAAGGATCTAGCCAAGAATCCAGTCCAAGGGAAAAGACCAGCTGGAGTAAGAAGACTTAGTGGATAGTTTTAGAAAGCCCAAGGTCACTGAAAAGTGAAAAGAGAGAGAAGAGAAGGCAGAGTGCCAGTGACAAATGACCCATTTTGAATTTGCCTAGAACTGAAAAAGCTCATCAATATATGTTACATAATATTCCTAATGATTTCTTAGCATCTTACATAACAGTGACTTAACCCTGACCTTAACATTAGGCTTTCGGTTTCTGTCTAAATTTAGGTTTGGAGCAACCCTTTCCTTGCCTTTGGGTCCAACTCAAATGCTGCCTCTTCTATAAAGCCTTTACTGATTTTCCAAATAGATTTATTCTTCACTCCTTGAGGGCAAGGACCAAGTCTATCTTGTTAATCTAATTCTATTCCTAGGACCTGACAAAGCGCCTGGCACAGAGTAGGTAATGAGTATTTATTTGACTGATAATCACTATGGGAAGCATAAAGGGTATGTTAGGAAACAAAGGAATAGGGAAGTTATAAAGCTTCAAAATTCTTTAGTGGTCCCTGCTTTGGTTCACAGCTACTGCCTGTCTCTTGTTAGGCTAACTGGAAGTCTTAATTGATTGTTACACACTCTCCTATTCCTGACTTATTCTGCTACTGCTATCCCTACCCTCTATTAACCCTAACCCCACAGCTGTAATGATCCTGTTTTTATCAAAATGTTATAAATTACTCCCAGAATAGTGATGTGAAGAGTTTTATGGACATACACCCCAGCAAAACAAACATAACTGGTAAAAATGATTTAAAAAAAACAAAAACAAAGACCATTTAAATTCTCTAGAAATTGCCCTAAGGGCATATAGTAAGTGAAGAAACATTTATTCAAGAAAATCTACTAAAATTTAGCAAGAATAGAATCTGTAGCACTCAAGCCACTGCACATTCCCAACCTCACCCTCCTCCCACCTAACTCAAGGGACAGAAGCTATACTCCACAAGACAGCATCACCAAGAAGGTGAGGCTCACCCCCGTTTCTAGTTAAGGATATCTCCTAGGAAAGGGCAGGCCACTAACATTCCTCATGCCCCACATGTCCATGTTGCCTAGGCTAATCTCCAGGTGAGTTTCACTGAGAGGTGAAGACACCCTTCTTCCAGCCCCTCCCTCTTGTATGTTAGAGGTTCCACCCAAAAAAAGACAGTCCAAGCAGACCAGAGGCTACCACCCCAATTCAGCACTCTGCTTGTAAAGATTTTATTTTATTTTATTTTAAACCAGTGTGGGGAAGTTCAAGCCTAAGGGAGGTCTTGAAAATCATGGTGGTGGGTCATTAAGAAGATCCTGGTAGATCCAAGAGATCAATGAACAACATCATAGGCAAGCTAGTTTATCAGTGAGAACTAGGGAAAGAAACCAGCTAAGAAGACCCTTTCTAGGATCTGAACAAACCTCAAAGGCTAGCCTCAAAAATGAACCCTGCAAGGGCACCTGGGTGGCTCAATGGGAAGAGCATGTGATTCTTGATCTTGGGATCATTAGTTTGAGCCCTATGTGGCGTGTAGCAATTACCTAAATAAATAAAACTTAAAAAAAGAAAATTAACCCTGAAAAGGAGTAAAAATTAAATTGAACTTCATGAAAATTAAAAACTTCTGTGCTCCAAAGGATTCCATCAAGAAACTGAAAAGACAATCCATAGAATTGGAGAATATATTTTCAAACTATATTATCTGATAAGGGACTTGCATCTAGAATATAGAGTGTACTAGTTTCCTGGGTTTGCCATAACCAAGTACAATGGACTGGCTTGTTTCCACAACAAAAAAAATGTATCGTGTCCCAGTTCTGGAGGCTAGAAGTCTGGGATCAAAGTGTCAGCAGGATTGGTTTCTTCTGGGTGCTGTGAGGGAGAATATGTCCTGTGCCTCTCATCTAGCTTCTAGTGTTTCCTGGCAATCTCTGGTGTTTCTTAGCTTCTGCTGTATCATCCTGATCTCTGCCTTCATCTTCATATAATGATCTACCTGTGTGCATATCTGTCTCCAGGCTTCCCCCATTCATAGGATACCAGTCATATTGGATTAGGGCCCACCCGAAGACTTCATTTTAACTTGGTTAGATCTGTAAAGACCCTATCTCCATAAAGTCACATTCTGAGGCATTGGGGATTAAGACATCATATCTTTGGAGGGAAGGGAGGACACAATTCAATTCATAATATACAGAGAACACTTAGAGCTAAAACTAAATATAAAGTAGGGGAGGGGCACCTGGTTGGCTCAGTGTTGGTACAGTGTGTGACTCTTGATCTTGGGGTCATGAGTTCAAGTCCCACTTTGAGAGTAGAGTTTCCTTAAAAAAAGAAAGAAAGAAAGAAAGAAATGAAGGGGCACCTGTCTGGCTCAGTTAGTAGAGCATGCAATTCTTGATCTCATGGTCATGAGTTTGAACCCCACATTGGGCATGGAGCTTACTTATACAAAATAATTTAATTTAAATTAAAAATAAAGAAAATAAGGGGTGCCTGGGTGGCTCAGAGGGTTAAGCCTCTGCATTCAGCTCGGGTCGTTATCTCAGGGTCCTGGGACCCTGAGGCCCCACATTGGGCTCCCTGCTCAGCGGGGAACCTGCTTCTCCCTCTCTCTCTGCCTGCCTCTCTGCCTACTTGTGATCTCTATCTGTCAAATAAATAAATAAATAAAATATTTTAAAAAATAAAGTAAAATAAAATAACCTAATTCAAAAATAAGCAAAAGATTTGAGTAGACATTTCTCCAAGGAAATTATACAAATGGCCAACAAGCACATGAAAAGATGCTCAATATCACTCATTATCAGGGAAATGCACATCAAAAGCACCATGACATAGCACTTCATGCTCACTAGAATGACTATAATCAAAAAGATAAGTTCTAGGGCATCTGGGTGGCTCAGTTGGTTAAGCAACTGCCTTTGGCTCAGGTCATGGTCCTGGAGTCCCGGGATCGAGTCCCGCATGGGCCTCCCTGCTTGGCAGGGAGTCTGCTTCTCCTCCTGACTTTCCCTTTCTTATGCTCTCTATCTCTCTTTCTCTCCCTCTCAAGTAAATGAATAAACTAAAAAAAAAAACCTTAAAAAAAGATAAGCTCTAAAATTTTTAGTTTAAATAAATTGAATTTTGAAAAAAGGCAAATAATGACAAATGTTGGCGAGGATGGGGAAAAATGAAATCCTCACATGGCGGCTGCTGAATATTTAAAATGATTTTGCTCCTTTAGAAAATAGTCTGGCAGGTCCTCAAAAACTTAAACACAGAGTTACTATATGACCCAGCAATTCCACTCCTAAGTATATAACCAGAGAACTGAAAATGTATGTCCACACAAGAACACAAGAACTTAAACACCAATGTTGGTAACAGTGTTATTTATAACAGCCAAAAGCTAGAAACAACTCAAGTGTCTATCAACTGATGGATGGACAAATACAAAATAACATATCCATGGTAAGGGAGTTTGCCAGGAATGAGAAGGATGACATGCATTCCAGGCAGAGGGAAGAGAATGAGTCAAGACCTTGAGTTTCCATAGAAGTGGAAGGTGACTTTGGCAATAACTTCAGAAATGTAGGGAGGAGTATCGAGAAACTGGGAAGTTAGACTGTAAATTATCTTAAACCTGATGTTAATGCGTTTTAATTTTAACCTAGTCTGGTGGTTCTCAAAGTATAGTCCCTGATCAGCATCACCCCCAAATTTGTTAGAAATGCACATTTTAGGAGTGCCTGGGTGGCTCAGTCCTTAAGTATCAGCCTTCAGCTCAGGTCATGATCTGAGGGTCCTGGGATCAAACCCCACATTGGGCTCCCTGCTTAGTAGGAAGTTGGCTTCTCCCTCTCCCACTGCCCCTGGTTGTGTTTCCTCTCTCTCTCTCTCTCTCTGTCAAATAAATAAATAAATAAATACCTTAAAAAAAAAAAAAAGAAAGAAAGAAAGAAACGCACATTTTAGGGTGCTCCTGTCTGGCTCAGTCATTAGAACATGCTACTCTTGATTTCAAGGTTGTGAGTTCGAGCCCCACACATGGAGCTTACTTAAAAAAAAAATGCACATTTTAGGACCCACTAAATCAAAAACATGGGAGGAGGGCCCAGGAATCTGTTTGAACAAGTCCAATGCAGATGCTAAATTTTGAGAATCGTTGGCCCTAGGCAATGGGGGTGGGGCACTGGGAGGCATTGTAAAGGGCAGAGGTGATCAAATTCCTGTTGGAGGAAGTTGGCCTGCCAGCTGAAAGGCATTAGGCGGGGAGATCTGGAAGCCAACTCAATCAGTTAGGAGGTGCATGAATCCAGGTGTGAGAAAGTGGGCACCTGGCCCATGGCAATGACTGAGGGAGGAGAGGAGAGAGAGTTGACCTAAGAATTAAGAAGGTGGACTCAGTAACACCTGGAGACCAATTAATTGGATGACACTTGCGAGGGTAAATGCAGAGTAGAAGATTCCAAAGTTTCTATCTTAGATAACTGAGTGGATGGTGAAACTACTAACCAAAATAGGTGAGAAAGGAAGAAAAGTAAATTGTGGATGGGAGAAAAATGAGTTTAACTGTGGATAGGCTGAATGTGCTTCAGGGCCATGCAAGGAAAAATGTCTTAAAGGTACTTGAAAATAATGGTCCAGGTTCAGGATAGAGGCCAAAGTCATGGTCTAGATTGGAAACTCATTGGTACGTAAGGGGCGGTTCAAGCTGTACACATGGAGAAAATTATTCAAGAAATGAGAACAGAACAATGACAGAAGACGTAGAAACCTCAGTATCTAGGCATTGGCAGAGAAAGAGAAGGCTGGGACAGAGACTGAGACAAAACTATCAGAGAAGTTGAGGAAAATCAGGAAAGGAACATATTGAAGAAATCTCATGTGTCATACAGGAATGTCCTTGGCTAGAAATAATAGAAAACCTGGCTACAAGTTGTTCAAACAAAGGATAATTTTCTTACATAGCAAGTTGGCAGTCTAGACCTGGTACAGAGGCTCAATACCATCATTAAGGACCTAGACTGTTGCTTTCTTTCTGAGCCATTTTTAAGGTGTTGGCTTATAACCTTATAGCTGAAAGATGGCTGCTGGACCTTCAGGAACCACATCCAAATTCAAGGGGACAGGGAGGCAAAGGCAGGACTAGCTGCAACTTTCTTCCATCTTTGGGAGTTCATTTGTTGAATTGTGGTTTCATCTCAGATACTGAGTCACATGGTTACTCCTGGCTGCAGGGGAGGGTAAGAAATTGAGGGTTCAACTGTCCAGCTTCAATAGAAGGAGGCACGGGAGAACAGGTCAAAGATGGATATGAAGTCTGCCAAGTTGTTGTGCAAGTCACATCTACAAAGAGAGTTCATGGTGCCTGGGTAGCTCAGTCAATTTGGTGTCTGCCTTCAGCTCGGGTCATGATCTTAGGGTCCTGGAATTGAAACCCTGCATTGGGCTTTCTGCTCAGCAGGGAGTCTGCTTCTCCCTTCCACTCTCCCTTTGTGCTTTCCCTCTCTTTCTTTGTAGCAAATAAATAAATAAAATCTTAAAAAAAAAAAAAGGAAAGAGTTCAAGAAGGAGAGGGACAAGGTGACCCAGGAGGAGGAGAGGCACAGCTTTTTCCATCTTTGTTGTTGCATAAATAAATCTTTTATGCAAAATATTAATGTCAACTCTGGAATGCCTGGGTGGCCCAGTTGATTAAGTGCCTGACTTTTGATCTCAGTTCAGGTCTTGATCTCAGGGTTGAGTTCAAGCCCCACATTGGGTTCCATGCTGGGTGTGGAGCCTGCTTAAAAAAAAAAAAGTCAACATTGTACAGCATACAGTATACATATACAGTTAAGGGTAACGGAAAAGTTTTCCCAGCTATTATACTCAATATTATGGGGTTTTGTTCTGTTGCTTTGTTTTTTTACTTTAAAACAGACAACCTGGGGGTGCCTGGGTGGCTCAGTCATTAAGCTTCTGCCTTTGGCTCAGGTCATCATCCCAGGACCCTAGGATCGAGCCCCATATCAGGCTAACTGCTCAGCAGGAAGCCTGCTTCTCTCCCTCGCCCACTCCCCCTGCTTGTGTTCCCTCTCTCGTTGTGTCTCTGTCACACATATTAATAAAATCTTAAAAAAAAAAAAAAAACAGACAACCTGCATTTGGAGCCATGAAAACCCAAATTCATTCTGTACAGAAAATCTGACAGCTCAGATTCTCCACTTGGTCTCATCTACAATGAATGCAATATAAAACAGCAAGGAAAATTCCCTGTCAGATTCTCCTCCTTTTGTTCCCTTTATAATGTGAACAGTTATTTTCTTTCTTTTTTTTTTTTTAAGATTTTATTATTTATTTGACAGACAGAGATCACAAGTAGGCAGAGAGGCAGGCAGGGGTGGGGGGCTGGGAGGAAGCAGGCTCCCTGCTGAGCAGAGAGCCCTATGCAGGGCTCCATCCCAGGACCCTGAGATCATGACCTGAGCCAAAGGCAGAGGCTTAACCCACTGAGCCACCGAGGCACCCCTGAACAGTTATTTTCTAGGCACATTTATGACTGTTCTGACATTATCTGTTTCTCAGTTCGGGAACACCAAATCTGGATGAGTTTACTCTGAATTTATGAACAAGGTATTTTATAAGCATGGGAGAAACATAATGGTCATACGAAGTATAAAAGTTTGGAGATGTTTGGAGAATAAACGTTATTACCCATGTGGTTCAAATCAGTGCCAAGGTCAATTTGTAGAAGATTGCTCTTACCAACTAAAATCCCCTGCTCACTTGCACTGGAGGAACTGAGACCTGATTGCAGGGGCAACATCCAAAATCTGCCATTGTGAAGGCAGATTAAGTCTTCCAACATCAGGGTCAACAGGATAGCACTCTCCCCAGCAATTGATTTTTGAAACCTGATATATGTAATGTTCTTTGCTTTGGCTCAGTTGAGGCCACTGGAGGCCTCTCATTATATTTGGGAATGAGGGCTCTTTACAGTCAGGATTATATCTCTTGACTAAGGGCATTTGGGGGCATTTCTAGAACAGATGGATCATAAAATAGGAAGCCAGGAAAACATCATGATAAAAACTACCAGAGGACCATACAAGTCAATACCATCAAGGAAATTAAAGGATATTAAAAATTCTGTCAACAAATTAGCTCAGCACTTACTTATCTTTATTCAAAAACAAAAAGTAATGAAAATATCTCAGTACTGTATTAACTGGACACCTAAAGCTAATTAAAGATATAAGAAAATGTAACCAAATTAAAACCAGAAGTCTTCAGGCTTTAAAAATTCATGCTTTAAAAACTTGACCCAGAAGTTTAAGTAGAACTACTTTGCACATTCACCTTTTTACATTGCCTAGGTTCCACCAGAACAAACTCATTTTGGTCAGTTGGAAATTTTATACTTATTTTACCTTACTTTTACAAGTAATTTTCAGACATTTTTAGCTTATGTTCAGAGATTCCTTTCCCCTTTCCTTTACATTTTCCTTTTCCCTTTTCCTCTCCCTCTCCCTTTCTTTTTCTTCCTCCCTCCCTCCCTTCCCCCCCCTCTTTTTTTTTTTCCAGAGACTTCTTTTCTTAAAAATCAGCTTCATTGAGGGGTGCCTGGCTGGCTCCGTGAAAAGAGGATACAACTCTTAAGCTCAGGGTGTTGTGAGCTCAAGTGTCCCACTGGGCATAGAGATTGCTAAAAAATAAAATAACCTTAAAAAAAAAACTACAACTTCATTAAGATACAAATTTTTGCAATGAACATTTGCATACAAATTTTGTGCGGACATATGATTTCTTTTTTTTTTCAGGATTCGCCTAGGAGTGTAACTGCTGGGTCATGGAGTAACTCTGTGTTGAACATTTTGAGGAACTGCCAAGCTGTTTGCCACAGCGGCTATGCCCTTTCACACTCCCATCAGCAATGTATGAGAATTCCAATTTCTCCACATCAAGAGGCTTTAGTTTTCTAAGAAGTAAACACAGAGGACCCCACCAGTTCCAGTCACAGAAAGTTTCCCTCCAGGGCAATTAAATATTCTTTTTTTTTTTTGCAAGAATGAAAACATGTCTTGCATCATCTTCCCCATTCCCAGAGCTTGGATTCTGTGGCGACTGCACAGTCCACGCAGACTAGAAGCACTAGTAGAAGGTGCCTGGCTGGCTCAGGCACCTTCTGACTGAAGAACAACTGACTCTTTTTTTTTTTTAAAGATTTTATTTATTTATTTGACAGATCACAAGTAGGCAGAGAGGCAGGCAGAGAGAGAGGAGGAAGCAGGCTCCCCGCTGAGCAGAGAGCCCAACGTGGGGCTTGATCCCAGCACCCTGGGATCATGACCTGAGCAGAAGGCAGAGGTTTTAACCCACTGAGCCACCCAGGCACCCAGAACAACTGACTTTTGATCCTGGGCTTGTGAGTTCACGCTCCATGTTGGGTCTAGATATTACTTAAAAATAAAATTAAAAAGGGTTGCCTGGGTGGCTCAGTTGGTTAAGCGGCTGCCTTCCGCTCAGGTCATGATCCCGGCGTCCTGGGATCGGGTCCCACATCGGGCTCCTTGCTCAGCAGGGAGCCTGTGTCTCCCTCTGCCTCTGCCTGCCACTCTGTCTGCCTGTGCTCTCTCTCTCTGACAAATAAATAAATAAAATCTTTTAAAAAAATAAAATAAAATAAAAAAGCACTATAACTGGCTGCTTTCAGGTTATGATAGGATTCAGTAAGATCTACAAAGGTGGATATAGTTTTGCCAAAATCAAATAGGCCAAACAGACATTTCATTTCTTGCTTGGACCTGGTTGGAAATAATCGTTTATTTTTTTAAATTACTTTTTAAAGTTTTTAAAATTCCTTTTTAAAAGATTTTATTTATTTGAGAGAGATAGAGAGAGAAGAAAGAACAAGTAGGGAGGAAAGGGAGAAGCAGGCTCCCGTTCGCAGGGAGCCTGGAGCTGAGAGCCCGATGTAGGACTCAATCCCAGGACCCCAGGATCACAACCTGTGCCAAAGGCAGATATTTAACCGACTGAGCCACCCAGACACCCCTAAAGGTTTTTTATTCTTGCAGTAATCTCTATACCCAGTGTGGGGCTTGAACTCACAACCCTGAGACCAAAAGTCACTCACTCCACCGACTGAGCCAGCCAGACACCCCAGTTATTGTTTATTTTTAACTGCATGAGTGTAATTCCCAGGCACTAACTACAGTTTGCTTGGGGCTATAAATACATGAGATTCTCATTTAAGAAATTGAATTAGTATTGCAACCTGATAAGAGAACGTCATTACCTTAAGGGCTCTAGGGTCCCACTCATGTTAATCTTAGGAAGTATGGATTGTCTTCCTAGGGAATAGGCCAGGACACCTGAATCTCTGGGTCAGAGTTAGGAACAATTTTCCATTTAAGCCAGTTTCTGCGTCAGGCAGAACTTTGAGTTTGCCATCCTTCTCAGGCTTTCCTTGTTTCCCTGATTGCTGCTTTCAGTCTGCCCGCAGGGCCCCTCACCACTGGAGCCCTGCAAGGAGCTGTTTGGTACATCTCCCCGACTGACGCCCCTCCAACTACAGGCTGCTTTTCCTAGGTCAGTGTCACCACTCCTGGAACCTTCTTGACTAATGTTAATTACAGTTGATTTTTTTTCTTTCATTAATATTGTACACTTAACTTCCGTATCAGCCTCTTTCCTCCCACACATTTACTAAGGAAGACACTGGCAAGCAATCTAGACCCCCATCCTGGGGGTGCTTGGGTGGTGCAGTTGGTTGAGCATCCGACTCTTGATTTTGGCACAAGTCATGATCTCAGGGTTGTGGGATCAAGCCCCACATTGGGTTCTGCTCTCAGTGGGGAGTCTGCTCTTTCCATCTCTCTCTGCTCCTCCCTGAAACTCCCTCCATGCTCTCTTTGTCTTGAAAATAAAGAAAGAAGTCTTTAAATCATTCATTCCCCTTTTGCACTTGAGAGGCTATAAGTGATTACATAAACTATATTTTTTCCCCAAGAGTTGACACTAAGTTTAAGCATATTGTCAAAATCTCCCTGACCTCAGTCTACGGAGATCAACTTTATCTAAATAAAACTGTTCCAAATTTAAAAGTTACCTAACATTTTAGTTGCCTTAGCTCTATCATTTTAATCTTATATACTTGGGAATAAGAGATCACCTCAGAAGTATGATTGTCTCAGAAGCATGGAAACATAGTTAGGAAACACAGTTAATTGTTTCTCATACATATTTAACCTGAATATTAATCTGTTTCTACTAGTTTTATCTGATCAGATAATGTACAAACAGAAATTTCCCAAATAATTTTTAAATTCTTACCCATGGAAGTTAGATGTGTCAATATAATATTTTTTTTAGAGAAAGAGAGAGTGCACATGAGCGGGTTGTGGGGCGCGGCACAGAGAGAGGATCTTGAGAATCTTAAGCAAGCTATAGGCCCCACATGCAGCCCCACACAGGGCTCAATCTCCCAACCCTGAGATCAGGACTTGAGCTGAAATTAAGTGTTGGATGCTTAACCAACTGAGCCACCCAGGTGCCCCTCAGTTTAATATTTTTAATTTTCTACTTGGTATAGAGTAATAATTCTCTAATGTCGAAAAACAGCATCTGGAGTAAAACAGATGGCAAATGCCTTCTGTATAGAATGCCCCCCACCCCACGCCACGATAAGGGGGAGGGGGCGGGGCCATCCACTGCAGCCAATAGGGCTTCTCTAAATGGTATGCCTGGGGGGTGTGGTGGCTAACACCCTAGTGCCACAGGGCCTGGCTGTGCGGCCACCTCCACCACTTCTTAGCGGTTTGACAAGTGATTTAAACTTTCTGTGCTTTCATTTTCTCTTCCGCAAAGTAGAGAAGAAGGAAAAAGTTGTTATTTAGATTAAATTTGTGAAGTGCTTGGAACACTGCCTGATAGGTACATGGTGTTACCCATTATCTAATTATAGTAAGGTGGGTCCAGGTTACCAGAGCTTCTGATTTTTCATAGAAGGAGAAATCCAGATTATTATGTGATATTTCTCAATGTTAGGAGTGTTGGCTTTTTAAAAAAGATTTTATTTTATTTGAGAGAGCGAACGCATAAACTGGCAGGAGGAGGAGCAGAGGGAGTGGGAAAGAATCTCAAGCAGACTCCATGCCGGGCTTGGAGCCTGATGCAGAGCTCCATCTCATGGCCCTGAGATCCAAAAGTGGATGCTTAGCCCACTGAGCCACCCAGGTGTCCCTGGGTGGAGTGTTGGCTTGTCTAAAGCAAGGTGTGACATCAGAGGCTGTGGCTACGCAACCTCTCTGAACCATACTGTCATTCACTGCTATCTCGCCAGCTCCCACCAACTGCCTGATCAAAGCATGTTGACAATGCCACCCACCCAGGTTGCCAATGCCACCAGGGTTCCCCAGGGTCGTGTGGACAGATGCCTGTTTCAGCTCTTTTGATGGATGCCTCATACTTAAAATTGTCCCAAAGGGAATTTTCGATTCACTCAAGTCCCAACACACAAAATCTGTTCTTCCTTCAGACTCTCTTCCCACCTTAGGAAATGGCATCACTCTTCCCCATTCGCCAATGCCAGAAACCTTCGGGGGCAGGGGGTGGCCTCAGTTCTTCTCCCACCTAATCTTCTCCTCCCAGGCTTGCCTCCCCTGGTTGTGCATTGTGCGTTGTGCGTTGTGCGGGTGAATGCTGGCTGAGGAGGCCTGGGTAAGTAGGGGCCTGAAATCCAACGTCCAGCTGTGCAGGGGTGTGTCTGCTGGAAGGAAGGGAGCTTTGTCTATATTCATTTGACTTAGCAGGGTCAGGCTCCTCCCAGCTCATTACCAAGTCTCTTGTATTTCCTCCAGAATTCTTAAATCTGTCTACTTCACTCCATCTCTACTGTTCAGGGTAAGCTATCCTCATTTTTCATCTGGGAGACTCAGATTGCTTTCCAACTGTCTAGCTGCTGCTTTGTTCACACACCCCTCCAGTCGTTCCCCACCCATTCACCAAGGTAAGCAATCTTTTTAGAAGGGCAAATAAAATACATGGCACCCCTGCTTAAAGCCCTCTCATGACTTCCTGTTGTTCTTACGGCAAAGATCAAAATCTTAACACCACCTCCTGTGTGATCTTGCTCCCACCCTGAGCCCCAGCTGCTCTGCTCTTTCCTTCTCACATTGCCTTAGGTATTATCATGCCCCAATGGTTTCTATTGCCTTCAGGTTTCACTTAATGTTTTTCTTGGGAGGTCTTTTCCACCTGCATATTAAATGTGCTCCCCCTGTACTGGGCTGTCTTTACTCTGCCCAGTTCCTTAATAGAGCTTATCTCTGCTATGAAAATGTGCCCACTGTGTGCATGTGTGTAAAAATCTGTAGCCATGTTATACTTCATTAAATGGGGCAAACTTTTTCAGAGGCTCTCACTGCTATCAGGGCTAAACTTAAGCTTGACAATTAAAGTTATCTGGTCTTAAAAGGTCTCATTTGGGGTAAACATTCAGTCAGTTTCAAGTTTCAGTCCTGCCAGAACTTTCCCTTCCCCACCTTGACTTCCTAAGATGGCCTGTGGGATCAAAGGGAAGCTTAGAGACAGTGGCCAGAGGGGTCCCAGACCTGTGTGCGCAGCTGTGAGATGTAGTCTGGGTCCTCATTGGCCTCTGCTCCCTAGTCACTCTGGTCACCACAGCCCTGCTGGCATCAGTCGCAAAGGTTGTTGGCTGGCAAACTGATGATCTGTTGCTTCAGCACCTTGATATTCAGATGTCTGAATCTCACTCCCATCCCTCACTCCCTGCTCCTCTCACCAGCTGACCTGGGAGCACTTTAGTTCTTGCTGGGGGCTTACTCACATTCTCCAGCCATTCCCTGCCAGTTGGTCCACCACTACCCCTGGTTTAGGATCACCTGGTCTCTGGTACAATACCCATTGTCCCATTCATGGCTCTCAGCCATGCTACTTTGCCTGGCAGGGAGCATACAGAGAGGTCTGTTTCTGGCACACCATCTGTAGGTTGAGACAGCTGGCAGCGGCAGCCTCTCTCTTCCCAAGCCACTCTCTGCGTCTGAGTCCTGCTTAATGTGACCTATCTGCCAGAATTGGGAAGCCAACCAGGCTGGGCTAGAGGAAATGGGTTTCTAGCCCCACCCCTATGCCCAGTTAGCCAGACACTTCTATGTGGTGTCTACATGTGGTGTCCGATTGGATTGGGGATCGCCAAATGTGGGGTGGTGCTCAGGTGGTATGGGCAGTGAAAGGATTCACCTGAGGCAGAACAAAGGCACTAGAAGTTTATTGAAAACACGGCAAGGCAGCAGCAGGTGGGACAGCAAAGAAGAGGCTCTCTGCCATGAGGCAATGGGAGGGGGCTGTTTTTAAAGGGGGATGGTGAGGAGGTATGGCCATGTATGGAATTTTCCCTTTTTTGGTACTGTGCCTGGTTGTAAGGAGCCCACTGGTTAGTAAGGGCCTATGGATATTTTGAGCTGGGTTGCCTGATGGGCATGTCTGTACTCAGCCAGGTGGTTGCTATGGGCCCTTCATTCCATTGCTCAAGACTGTTTGCCTTAAAGCAATCTCTACCTCAGGGTTAGATGTCAAAAGCAGGGGAACACTGACACACTCATACTGATCTCTTATCCTCCCTCTTTCTCCATGAAATTTATTTTTTTACCTCTCCAGTTCCTATTCTCTCTTTGGGTCTTAGCTTCAGGATCAGGGAGGACTTTCCTGGCCTTTCAGATCACATTGTCTATAAATTTCACAAGGGCAGGAACTGTTTTGTTCTTTTCTGATCCCTAGTGTGTAACACAGTGCTTGGCACACAGTGCCAGAACAAAGAACAGAAACGCAAAAAATTTGCTGAATAAATATTATTTATCTGTCTTTACCTGTAATATACCTTAAGGTCAGGGGGTCAGGGGTGATGTATTACAAACCCTTGATAATTCCCTTATCATGCAGAGCTTTGGAGTCAGTTCCTGGCCCTACTCTTCATTCATTCAACAAAAACTTTTTTTTAAAGATTAAAAAAATGATTAAAATTAGATTATAATTAAATTATACTAAGATAAATTATAAATAAGATAAATATAATAAGATAAAAAAATAAATAAAAAAGAATATTAAAATAAAGATTTAAAAAAGATTAAAAATATTTATTATTGAGAGAGAGAGAGAGAGAGAATGCAGGTGTGGGTCTAGGGCAGGGGAGCATAGGAAGATAGAGAATCTCAAGCAGATTCCTTACTGTGCAGAGCCTGAGGACAGGTTCCATCCCACCACTGTGAGATCAGGACCCGAGTGGAAACCAAGAGTAGGAGGCTCAATCTCCTGTGCCACCCAGGTGCCCCCAACAAATGCTTTTTGAGGGCACCCTGTGCAGTGTACTGGGCTTGCTGTTGGAGATAAAGGAGTAAATTCTTTAAAACATTTTTATTAGACATTGAATACATCCTAAAATTTGATAACATTTGTAAACATACAAAGTTATAAAGTGAACTCTTTCTAAACCTACTACTCAGCTCCAGTGGTTAATCTTTTTTTTTTTTTTAAGATTTTATTTATTTGTCAGAGAGAGAGAAAGAGCATGGGATGCACAAGCAGGAGAAGCAGCATGCAGAAGGGGAAGCAGACTCCCCTCTGAGCCCTACGTGGGGCTCCATGTGGCGCTTGATTGTAAGACTCTGGGATCACCAGCTGAGCCAAAGGCAGATACTTAACTGGCTGAGCCACCCAGGCATTCTGGTAAATCTTTACATAGTGAATTGAACACAGTGAAGGGTGACAGAAACAGATCACTGGAGAGCTACAGCAGTAGCTGTATTGTAGGAAGAAAGAAAGGAAAAGGTGGGCTCAAAAGATACTTAGGAGCAGGGCACCTGGGTGGCTCAGTTGGTTAAACATCTGCCTTCGGCTCAGGTCATGATCCAGGGTCTTCAGATGGAGACCCGAGGCAGGCTCCCTGCTCAGCAGGAGTCTGCTTCTCCCTCTGTCCCTCCCCGGCTCATTCATTCTCAATCTCTCTCTCTCTCTCTCTCAAAAATAAATAGAAATCTTAAAAAAAAAAAAAAAAAATATATATATATATATATATATATATATATATATACTTAGGAGGTACATACTTAGGAGGTAAATGGATATGATGGATTGTCATTCACTAGTTGTATAAACTAGTTAAGTCCCAACCTTTCGTAGCCTCAATTTCTGCATCTGTATAATAGGTTAGTAATAACTATCGTTATATGTATGTATCCCTAGCACCTAACACAAAGCTTGGCTCAAGATGATAAACACACACAAATCCTAACTACTGTTGTTATTACTGTAGAGGCTTCATATATGCCGGCAGAATGAATATTCTGTCAAACTTGAGGCCGGAACTCGCCATTTCTACTAAGGAAATGATAAAGAACGGTGCCTTTGCCAGAGCGGACAT
Source organism: Mellivora capensis (assembly GCA_004024625.1). NCBI lineage: Eukaryota > Metazoa > Chordata > Mammalia > Carnivora > Mustelidae > Mellivora > Mellivora capensis. The sequence continues at coordinate 44,044 of PISX010010632.1, forward strand.
CCATACTCCCCAGGAAGTGCGGCAGCACAGGCCGGGATCAGAGTCTGGGCCACCGCCAACCCCAGCTCCAGCCTGGCGCGCGCCCCGCACCGGCAGGAGCCCTGGCCCCGCCCACATCCCTGCAAGTCCCGCCCCTGGGGCCGCGCGCGCCACCGTCGGCGCCGCGCGCGTCCCGCCCCGCCCCTACTGCTGACGTACAGGGCCGAAAGGGACAGGCGGGCTCTGCCGAGTCGTGTGCTTCCGCGGGCTCCGGGGTCGCTGGGGCCTCGTGGCGGGGCGGCTCCGCGGGGCTTCGCCCGCTCCCGCACCTCCCTCGTGACCTCTCGCCGCGCCCAGCAGGCCCTGCGCTTCGGCTGGAGACCGGAGAAGGGGTGAGTGTTGGCGGGAGCGGGATCGGACGGACCGGGCGCGCGCTCCGCTCTCCGGGGCATTGTCTGGGCGGGGGCGGCGCGGGCACGTGCGCTCCCCTCCCCCACCCTGCCGGCCGCGCGGCCCCGGCGGAGCAGAGGGAGGGAGCCGGTGACTGCAGAGAGCAGAGGACCCGGAGGGGGAGGCTGGTTCCGGGGTGAGTGTGTCTGTTGGGGGAGTCGCCGAAGCGGGAGCCTCGAATCTGGGTGTGTTGGAGGGTCCTTCTAAGGGGCGCAGCGCTCTCTGAGGGGATGGGGATGTCCCTTGAGCCCAGTGGCTGGAGCTGTCAGGATGTTAAGCTTGGTGGCCTGGGATGGGATTGGAGGCGAGATTTAGCTCCAACACAGGCAAGTTGTGGGTTTACCGACAAGAACCGGGGAATCTTCCTCCAACCTGTCGCCATCCTTACTATCCTCCTCCCTCGCGAAGGATGAGTGGGATTTAGAAAGGTTGGAGGAGATTCCAGGGATATGCCGGAGTTAAAGCCCCCGAGGTGTGACACGGTGCGGGGTTAGAGCAAAAAGCTTGGGAAAGTGAGTACTTGGAAGAAAGGCTGGTTTGGTGGGTTGTGGCCAGATTGCAGAAGACAGTGAATGAGGGTTATATCATAACCTTTTTTTTTTTCTATCATGAGTGTAATTAGGTTAAAAAATAGAAAGTAGAAGAGGAAAATAACATAATCTCACAGCCCTTGACACCTCATTTTTAGACTGTTTATATGTGTTTATGTTATGTTTATATATATGTTTATATGTGTTTGCTAGAATTTTCATCAACGCTTATAATAGTTACAGAGTTTACCTACAATTTTCATTCTCTTTTCTCCTTAGGGTGTAAAAATGGGATGCAATATACAGTATTCAGCAATATTCTTTCTTCTTAATAAGCAAGTAGCATGTATTCATCATAGAAAAATTAAAAAATATAGACAAGCAAAATAAGGAGGAGTATTCATAGTTTTACTGCCTGGAGAAATTGTGTGTTTTTGGTGTGTTTGTTCTTTCAAAGATAGGAGCAGCTAATGCCCTGATTAGGAATTTAGTTTTCACAGGAATCCTTTGAAGGTTTTATGAAGGCAGGTAGCATAATCTGACTGCTGTGTGGAGGAAGAGGGCAAGAGTGGGAGCTGGGAGATCAGTTACGATGCTGTTTGCAGTATGGCGTGCTAAGTCCATGGCAGCAGAGATGGAGTACAAAGATTTAAAAATACTTTGGAGGTACAATGAACAAGACTTGGGAGTGGGTTAGTGAGGGGATGGGAGGATTCTTTGCTTTAAAAAAAAAAAATATATACATATATATATACATACATATATATTTTAAAATGATTTATTTATTTTAGAGAAAGAGAGCCTGAGTGAGCAGAGGGAGGTGCAGAGGGGGAGAGAGAGATAGAGAGAGAGAGAATCTCCAGCAGACTCCTGCTGAGCGAAGAGCTGAAGTGGGGCTCCATCTCATGGCCCTTAGATTATGACCTGAGCTGAAATCAAGAGTTGGATGTTTAACCAGCTCAGCCACTCAGGCATCCCTTAATATATTTTTTAAAATTAAGCTCAGTGCCCAACATGGGGCTCGAACTCACGACCCTGCGATCAGAAGTTGCATGTTTTATTGACTGAGCTGGCCAGATGCCCTGAGAATTCTTTGCATTTTGGTATTTGTTTTGAGCTACTATGAGTAGATTTTGACATTTACTGAGAGGAAGAAGAATGGAAGAGAAATTTGAGGTGGGAAAAATGAGTTCTTTTGGGGTATATTAAATGTGAGATGCCTATCAGTTATGAAATTGGTATATTGAGGAGGCAGTTGGATGTACAGGTTTGGAACTCATTGAAGAGATAACCAAGACCTGTTAGATAAAAATTTGGAGTTCATTACATATTGAAAGGTATGGGACTGTATGAGATCATCAAGGGAAAAAGTATAGATAGAGAGGTGAAAATTGGTGCTTTAAGGTCAGTACTGGAAGAAGATTGAACATAGGACAGGAGAAACAGCCAGTTGAGGTAGAGAAAAAAACCAAAAGACTGGCATCATGGAAGCCAAGAAAAATAAGTTCATAGGGGAATAGAGAATTGGCCCATCCATGCTTCTGAGAAGTTTGGTGAGATGCTTAGTTGGATTTGGAGGTTGTTAGTTTTGTCACTGTATTACTATTATTATTATTTTTGAAGATTTAAAAATTTTTAAGTAATCTCTACTCCCAGCGTGGGGCTTGAACTCACAACCCAGGGATCAAGAGTCACACCCACCATCAGCTGAGCCAGCCAGGCACCCCTGGTTTTTTATAGTATCCAGAGTTCTAGAAGTGGGAGGCGGAAACCAGATTGGAATAATTGATTGGGGCTTGAGGAAGTGAAGATAATGAGTGCAGATTGGAAAAACCTGGATCTTTTTTTTTTGAGATGCCTTATTTCCATTTGCTCTAAAACTAAATTTGATAGGATAAAAAATGGTGTCTTGTTTAATTTTTCATTCCTTGATTACTAGTGTGTTTGAGCACTTTTTCCACATATATTGGCCATTGGTAAATTTGTCTTTCTCTCCTGTGTATATCTTTTTGTGTTTATCACTTCTGGGAATTGATTGTCAAGAGTTCTTTTAGATACTAAAAACATGTAGTTTGACATAGAGCTTGTAGAATTTCCCCCCTTAAGTATTTTTCCGTTCTGGGAATAAATGAGGTTATTACATATGCATGGTTAGTAACAGAAAAGCCATATTTAACATTTAGCTCCTACATATGCTTCCCCCCCCCAATTATAGTAGGATACACATAAAATTTACCACCTCAACCATTTTTTAAGTGTGCAGTTCAGTGGTCTTAGATACATTTGTAACAGTGTGCAACCATACCACTATCCATCTACATGACTCTTTTCATCTTATAAAACTGAAAATCTATACCCATTAAACAGTAACTCCCTATTCCCCCTTTCTCCTAGTCCTTGGCAGCCACCATTCTGTTTCTGTGACTGATTTTGACTATATTAAGTATCTCATATAAAGAGAATTATACAGTATTTGTCTTTTTCTGACAAGCTTACTTCACTTAGGATAATATTTTCAAGGTCCACCCATGTTGTAGCATGTGTCAGAATTTTCTTTTTAAAAAACTTTTTAAAAAAGTTTTTATTTTAATCCCAGTTACTTAACATACAGTGTTTTATTAGTTTCAGGGGAATGATGTAGTGATTCAACACTCCTGTATATTATTACCCTGTGCTCATCACAAGTGCACTCACCTGTTTAACCCATCCCCTGCACCTCCCCTCTGGTAGGTATCAGTTTGTTCTCTGTAATTAAAAGTCTGTTTCTTGGTTTGTCTCTTTTCCTCTTTGCTCATTTGTTTCTTAAATTCTATGTATGAGTGAAATCATATGGTATTTGTCTTTCTCTGACTGACTTATTTCACTTATAGCATTATACTCTCTGGCTTCAAGTGGTTGCAAATGGCAAGATTTCATTCTTTTAAATGGCTGAATAATATTCCATTGTGTATATATTCCACATCTTCTTTATCCATTCATTAATCAGTGGACACTTGAGCTGCTTCCGTATGTTGGCAATTATAAATATTGTTGCTGTAAACATAGGGGCATGTGTATCCCTTTGAATTAGTGTTTCTGTATTCTTTGAGTAAAGAACTTTCCTTTCTAAGTCTGAATAATATTCCAGTGTATATGTACGTATCACATTTGTTTATCCATTCATCTGTTGATGAACACTTGGGTTGTTTCCATCTTCTAGCTATTGTGAATAATGCTGCTAAGAACATGGGTGTACAGGGGCACCTAGGTGGCTCAGTGGGTTAAGCCTCTGCCTTCGGCTCAGGTCATGATCTCAGGGTCCTGGGCTTGAGCCCTTCATTGGGCTCTCTGCTCAGCAGGGAGCCTGCTTCCCCCCCATTTTCTCTGCCTGACTCTCTGTCTACTTGTGATCTCTCTCTCTGTCAAATAAATAAATAAAATCTTAAAAAAAAAAAAAGAACATGGGTGTACAGATACCTCTTCAAGTCCCTGTTTTTAGTTCTTTCAGTATGTATGTACCCAGAAGTAGAATTCTTAGATCATACAGTAATTCTATTTTTAGTTTTTTGAGGAACTGCCACACTGTCTTCCATAGTGGCTTGCACATATATTCCCAACATTGTATAAGGGTTCCAGTTTCTTCACATCCTCGCCAATACTTGTTTTCTGGTTCGTTCTTTCTTTCTTTCTTTCTTTTTTTTTTTGATAGTCATCCTAATGGGTGTGAGGTGATAATCTCACTGTGGTTTTGATTTGTACTTCTCTAATCTTAGTGATGTTGAGCATCTTTTCAAGTGCTTATTTGGTCATTTCTGTATCATTGGAGAAATGTTTATTCCAAATCTTTTGCCTACTTTGAGTCATGTTTTTTATTGCTTTCTGTTTCAGGAGTTCTCTCTACATATTCTGGATAGGAATCCCTTATTGGATATATGATCTGTAAACATTTTCTCCTTTGACTTGCCTTTTTACTCTATTGGTAGTGTCCTTGATGCACAAAATTGAAAAATTTTCATGAAATCCAATTTTTTTTTAAAGATTTTATTTATTTATTTGAGAGACAGTGAGAGAGAGCATGAGCAAGGAGAAGGTCAGAGGGAGAAGCAGACTCCCCGTGGAGCTGGGAGCCCGATGCGGGACTCGATCCCAGAACTCCAAGATCATGACCTGAGCCGAAGGCAGTCGTCCAACCAACTGAGCCACCCAGGCGTCCCCAATTTTTTTTTTAATGACATGTGACTTTGGGGTCGTATCTAAGAAATCTTTGCAAATCCAATGTTGTGAAGCTTTTAAGAGTTTTATTATTTTAAGTTTACATTTAATTCTTTGATCGTTTTGAGTTAATTTTTGAATATGTTGTTAGGTAAGCATCCGACTTCATTCTTTTGCATATAGATATTCAATTTTTCTAGCACCATTTGTTGAAAAGATTGTCCTTTCTCAATTGAATGGCCTTGGCACCCTTATAAAAAATCATTTGACCATAGATGCAAAGCCTTATTTCTGGGCTGTTCTTTTCCATTGGTCCGTATATTTCTCCTTATGGCAGTACCACACTGTTTTGATTACTATAGCTTCTAGTACGTGTGAGTCCTTCAGTTTTGTACTTTTTCAAGATTGTTTTTGTCAGGGTCCCTTGATACTCCATATGAATTTTGGAATGGGTTTTTCTATTTCTATCAAAAAATGTCATTGGGATTGTGATAGGGGTTGTATCAGATTTATGGATGGCTTTGGGTAGTACTGACTTTTAAACAATATTTTCCAGTCTGTAAACATGAGATGTGTTTCCATTTAGTTATGTTGGTTTTAATTTCTTTCAGCAATGTTTTGTAGTTTTTGTTGTATAAGTCTTTCACCTCCTTGGCTAAGTTAATTCCTAAGTACAATTGACCCTTGAACCACATGGTTTGAATTGTGTGTATCCATTTTTATGTGGAGTTTTTTTGATACAGTGCTATAGATGTGTTTTTCTCTTCATGGTTTTCTTAATATTTTTTCTAGCTTATTTTTTCTAGCTTAAGAATACATTAAGAATTTTCTAGCTTAAGAATACATTAAGAATACATAAGCTTAAGAATACTTAATTTTTTTTCTAGCTTATTTTTTCTAGCTTAAGAATACTTATATAATACATATAGCATACAAAATATTTGTTAATTGTTTATGTTGTTGGTAAAGCTTCTGGTCAATAGTAGGCTATTAGTAGTTAAATTTTGGGGGAGTCAGAAGTTATACATAGATTTTTGACTGAATGGGCATTGGTGCCCCCAATCCCTGAATTGTTGAGAGGTCAACTATGTTTTATTCATTTTGATGCTATTGTAAATGGACTTAGTTTTGTAATTTCCTTTTCAGATTTTTCACTGTGTTTAGAAATGCAGCAGAATTTTGTTTGTTGACTAAGTATCCTGCTACTTGGCTGACTTCATTTATTCTAAAAGGTTTTTTTTTGTGGAGTTTTTAGGGTTTTCCACATATAAGATCATATCCCTCCATATTAAAATGCCTTCATTTCATTCATTGGAATCACTATAATTTGCTGTAGACTGCTTCCAGTCTTGTATTAGAAAGTATACAGGAAGAGGAGAACTGACAATTATAGATCTGTGAGTGTAGTCCACATATGACAGTAAATTAAGAGCAGTTTCTTAGGATAGAGTCTCAGAGGATTCTCATTTAACCAGACATTTTTGTGTGAATTTTTATTGCCAATCCTTGAATTCACTCCCATCTTCCTACCTTTAATCCTGCTCCCTCTTTTATCCTGTTTCTATATTGCTGCCGAATAGAGGGTAAAGGTCAGTGCTTTTTCCCTCATAGAAAACAAGACTTAGGAAGCAAATTGTTTCTATAACATCTGTTTTGTAAGTTAGAAAAAAAAGTTTTTAAAGACTGCAGTGTAATTCATGGATGAGTTGGAATTTGATTTGATTCTTAAAAGATGAATAGCATTTCAGTAAGCAAGAGAAGATAGAGGTGAAATATGAATCCATTGAAAAGTAATTGTGTTCAGGCATGTGAGCTTTGATGACTGCATACAAAGAGAGGTAGAACTAGTTGTCCAGCCAAGGATTGTTTATCCTGTTTACCTGAAGAATGAGCTATAAGAATTGTGTGTGGGGGAGACCTGTTATCTGTTGGTAGTGAAGGCTGAGGGTAAGGAGAATGCTAAAGGGGGCTTCAGCTTGATTTATATGTTTTTTCATGTAGTTAATGGATACATTGGTGATTGTTATCTATTTTGTTTCTTAAAAATTAATTTGGGTGGTACATTGGGTTAAGCATCTGACTCTTGGTTTTGGCTCAGGTCATGATCTCAGGGTCTTGGGATCCAGCCATGCATGGGGCTCCATGCTCAGCATGGAGACTGAGATCCCTCTCCCTCTACCCCTACCACTTGTGCTGTCTCTCTCTCTCTAAAATAAAGAAATAAAATCTTAAAAAAATTACTTTGAGAGCATGTGTACCTTTAAAAAAAAAAGATTTATGTATTTATTAGAATACAAGAGCATGGGTGCATGTGTGAGCAGTGGGGAAATGGAGGGGGAGAGAGAGAAACCTAAGCTGACTCTGTGCTGAGTGTGGAGCCTGATGTAGGGCTCCATCCCAAGACCTGGAGATCATGATCTCAGCAGAAACCTAGAGTCAGACGCCCAACTGACTGTATCACCCAGGTGCCCCTAGAGTATGTATGCTTTATGCCTTTTTTTTTTTTTAAAAGATTTATTGGGGCACCTGGGTGGCTCAGTTATTTAAGTGTCTGCCTTTAGCTCAGGTCATGATCCCAGAGTCCCAGGATTGAGCCCCATGTCGGGCTCCCTCCTCAGCGGAGAGCTGCTTCTACCCCTGCTCCTCACCCTGCTTGTGCTTGTGCTTTCTCTCAAATAAATAAAATCTTTTAAAAAAAAGTATTTATTTTAAAGAGAGAGCATGTGATCACAAGTTCAGGGACAAGGCAGAAGGAGAGGGAGAGAGTCTCAAGCAAGACTCTGTGTTGAGTGTGGACCTGTGGTCGGGCCTTATCTCATGACCCTGCGATCACCATCCCACCTGAAACCAAGAGTTGGACACTCAACCACCTGTGCCACCTAGGCACTCTGAGAGTATGTATACTTTTTATAATTGAGATATAATTCATGTAATATAAATTCATCATTTTAAAATGTATAATTCAATGTTTTTTAGTGTATTTACAAGATTATGCAACCATTTCTACCATCTAATTCCAAAATATTTCCATCACCTGAGAAAGAAACTCCATACCTATCATCGGTCAGTTCTGGCTCCCCCTTCTCCCCTGACACCCACTGTTTGTGTCTATGGTTTTGCCTGTTTCTATACATTTCATGTAAACAGGATCATATAACATGTGGCTTTTAGCATCTGGCTTCTTTCACTTAGCATGCTGTATTCAGTCCATCTGTGGTGTAGCATGTATCAGTACCTAATTATTTTTTTTTAAGATTTTATTTATTTATTTGACAGACAGAGATCACAAGTAGGCAGAGAGGCAGGCAGCGAGAGAGGAGGAAGGAGGGTCCCTGCTGAGCAGTGAGCCCGACGCGGGGCTCGATCCCAGGACCCTGGAATCATGACCCGAGCCAAAGGCAGAGGCTTCAACCCACTGAGCCACGCAGGCGCCCCATGTATCAGCATTTTTTAAAAATCTTTTTTCTTCCCTAGTTTACACAGAAGGGATCAAAGTATACATATTATTCTGAACCTTGCTTTTTTTCATTTCACAGTCTATTTTGGAGTTTCTTCCATATTGGCATGGAATTTTCTCATGGCTGCGTTTCAGTCTTACAGTCAATGTTGCTTTAAGAAAACATGAATTTGCTCCAATGCAATTAAAATATCAGGGAACTATTTGAGTATATTGTGGATTTCACATTTGCTTGTGTGATTTCTTCTGCAAGAGATGCTAGGTGAATTCAGAAAACTGTACTTTGCTGAAGGGACTCCACAGCTGTATGCAGGCACACCCCTCGCAGATATCTTCTTGTGACCTCACCTTACTTCTCTGTTGTGAGCCACATCTGGTGCTGCAACTTTCTGTTGATTTCAGATTACCTCGTTCTACCACTTCACAGTAATGCACAAGCCGTAACCTTTCAGTGCCCACTTCCACAAGCAAACTTGAGGCCTTTTTCAGGATGAAGTATCATATTTATTGTAGCGTTTATGTATTTTGCAACCCTTTAATGTGTAAAACTATGCTACTGGTTTTATTAGATTCCCTTTCTTATGTTGCTCATGGCATTTTTGAATGTTGTGTCCTTAACTCCATTTTCCCCTTGCTTTGTGGTTTTTATTATACAGTTTTATGGTGATTTTTAGGAATATGTATGTCACATTGTAATGGAACTGATTTATTCCATAGTATGAATGTACATCATTTCTTTAAGGTTTTTTTTTTTTTTTTAGATTTTATTATTTGAGAGGAAGAAAAAAACAATCATTAAGGAGGGGCAGAGAGAGAGAAGCAGACTCCTCACTGCACAGTTAGCTTGATGCGAGGCGGATCCTAGGACCTGGAGGTCATGACCTGAGCTGAAGGCAGACACTTAACCAGCTGAGCCACCCGGGTGCCCCTCTTTATTTAAGTTTTATTTTTAAAACATCATCTTTACTAAATAGCATATATAAGCAAGTCTTTTTTTTAAGGTTTTATTTATTTGAGAGAGATGGAGAGCATGGAGGAGAGAGCACAGTTGTGGGGAGGGGCAGAAGGGAGAGGAAGAAGCAGACCCCCCCCCCCCACCACATCCCACCCCACCCCCGACATGGGGGCCTATCACAGGATCCTAGGATCATGATCTGAGCTACCTAGACTCCCTACAAAGTAAAAGAATAATAATAATAAAACAGCAAAAACCTGTTTAGCTACCACTTAGTCTAAGAAATAGGAAATTGCTTATACTTTTAAGTGTCTTTAAGTACTCCCCTCACTGATCATTTTATGTTTTTTAATATCTGAAATATTTTATGATAAAATCAAATTCAAAAGTATTACTGATCTGGGGCACCAGGGTGGCTCAGTTGTTAAGCATCTGCCTTTGGCTCAGGTCATGATCCCTGGGTCCTGGGACTGAGCCCCTCATTGGGCACCCTGCTTGGTGGGAAGCCTGCTGCTCCCTCTCCCGCTCCCCCTGCTTGTGTTCCCTCTCTCATTCTCTCTCTCTGTCAAATAAATAGATAAATAACTTTTTAAAGATTTTATTTATTTATTTGACAGAGATCACAAGTAGTCAAAGAGGCAGGCAGAGAGGTGGGGGCAGGAAGCAGGCTCCTTGCTGAGCAGAGAGCTTGTTGTGGGGCTTGATTCCAAGACCTTGAGATCATGACCTGAGCCAAAGGCAGATGCTCAACTGATTGAGCCATCTAGCTGGTCCGAGGTTAATCATTTTTTCTAAAGATTTAATTTTTTTAAGTAATTTTTACACCCATTGTGGGACTTGAATCTACAACCCCGAGATCAAGAGTTGCACCCTGCACCCTCCTCTGAGTCTTGATTTCATTTCAGGTCATGATCTCAGGGTTGTGAGGTTGAGCCTTGAGTTGGGCTCTCTGCTGAGCATGGAATCTGCTTAAGTGTCTCTCCTGTATACCTACCCCCTACCCCTGCATGCTCTCGCTCTTGCTAAAGAAATAAATCTTTGGGGGAAAAAAAAAAGCTGTGCACTCTACTAACTGAGCCAGCCAGACACCCCATCATTGTTATTTTTTTTTATAATGACTTTAAAAAATTTTATTGGATTGAAAGGGAAAGTATTATGCTAAGCAAAATAAGTCAGTCAGAGGAAGACAATTGTCATTTGATGTCACTCATATAACATGGAATTTAAGAAATAAAACAGGAGCACAGGGGAAGGGAGGAAAAAATAAAACAAGATCAAGTCAGAGAAGGGGACAAACCTTAAGAGATTCTTAATCGTGGGAAACAAACAAGGTTGCTGGAGGGGAGGGGTTGTTGGGAGATGGGGTAACTGGGTGATGGACATTAAGGAGGGCACGTGATGTAATGAGCACTGGATGTTACATAAGACTGATGAATCACTGAACTCTTACCTCTGAAACTAATAATACTGTATATGATTAATTGTATTTAAATTTAAAAAGGGAAAAATTTATATTGAGTAATCTCTGCACCCAGCATGGGGCTCAAATTCATGACCCTGAGATCAGGAGTCACATGCTCCTCTGCTTAAGCCAGCCAGGTGCCCCTATTATGACTTTGAGGTCTAATTCACATACTGTAAAAATCACTCTTTTAAAGTACAAAACTCAGTGTTTTTGTTTTTGTTTTAGTAGATTCACAAAGTTGTGCAATTATCACTGTATCTAATTCTAGACAGTTTTTTTATTTTTATTTTTTAAAGATTTTATTTATTTATTTGACAGAGAGAAATCACAAGTAGGCAGAGAGGCAGGCAGAGAGAGAGAGGAGGAAGCAGGCTCCCTGCCAAGCAGAGACCCCGATGCGGGGCTCAATCCCAGGACTCTGGGATCATGACCTGAGCCGAAGGCAGAGGCTTTAACTCACTGAGCCACCCAGGTGCCCTAGACAGTTTTTATTAATAGGTAGTTTTTTAGACCAGGGAGTGTTGATTTAAGGAACAACCAATTTTCTAAAAAATGTTTCATGTTTTGGCACCTGGGTGGCTCAGTTGATTGGGCTTTCAGCTCTTGGTTTTGGCTTGGGTACTGATCTTGGGGGTTGTGGGATTGAGGCCTGGGTCTGGCTCACGAGCTGGGTGTGGAGGCTGCGTGGGATACCTCTCTTCCTCTGGCCCTCCCTCTCTTGAAAGAAAGAAAAGAAAAAGGTCTCATGTTTTAAGGTACTTATATCCTTTTTAGAATCTCAGCTTCACATTGAAAAGCAGGAGATTTATCCCCATAGAATTTGTTGTCCATTTGAAAGCTCCAGTGAAAAATCCCTACTTAGTGAAGTGTACAAGATTTGGTTCAATTTATATATTCTCAGTAACTATGTCCAATAATTTGACACAATCTTGATCTGGTCCAGTTTCTTCCAGTCCTTTCAACCTGGATTTGTAGTCAAGCTTTGTTTTCTTTTGCTTCTCTTGGGGGAAAATAACTTATATGGCTTCACAGTTGAAACAACAGGATTATCATATGAATCAGAACTGTCATTTCAGACAATTCCAGTCAGTGATCTTTGTCTGAAAGTGCCACCAGGGAAATTACTGGAAGCTTATATGACCTCCCTTCTTTCTCTTTTTTCTTTTTTTAAAGTTTATTTATTTATTTATTTATTCAAGCAATCTATATCCAGCATGGGGCTTGAACCCATGACCCTGAGATCAAGATTGCAAGCTCCTCCAGCTGAGCCAGGCAGGTGCCTGTGTATGTTCCTCCTGTCAGCTTAAGAATTTGCCTTCAATATCTCAAAACCCTTGAACATTTCAAATAGCTCACTCTGTCCAGAGAGAAGGTACATTAAGTGGAGGGGTGGGAGTGGGTGGTAAAGGAAGAGTAAAACCTACCTAAGGCCAGCTCTCTCCAGTTTTTGCACTAGTAGATCGAAGCGGTGGCATGAATAATTCAGAAAAGCTATTTTATTCTAAACTCTTTTACATGTTGCTTTGCAGACAAAGTACTGGCCTGAATGGATCCTGGATCCTGACCTTATATAGCAACTTGCATGGTCTTTTTTTTTTTTTTTTTTTTTTTAAAGATTTTATTTATTTATTTGACAGACGGAGATCACAAGTAGGCAGAGAGGCAGGCAGAGACAGAGAGGAGGAAGCAGGCTCCCCGCTGAGCAGAGAGCCAGATGCGGGGCTCTATCCCAGGACCCTGGGATCATGACCCGAGTCGAAGGCAGAGGCTTTAACCCACTGAGCCACCCAGGCGCCCCGCAACTTGCATGGTCTTAAGCAATTTCATTTGTAATAGGAAAGTAGGTATTTTTGACCTGGAAATATGTAATACTTAAATAAGAACACAATCTTTTTTTTTTTTTTTTTTAAGAGAGAGAGAAAATGGCAGGGGGAGGAGCAGAGGGAGAGAATCTTCAAGCAGACTCCCTACTGAGCACAGAGCCCAAAGTGGGCTTTTTGACCTGAGCCAAAACCAAGAGTTGGATCCTTAACTGACTAAGCCATCCAGGCACCTCCAATAACACAATTTTTTTGAGCTCAGCTATCTAGCTTTTCTGTTATGCTCAGTTCTTTTTATGTCCATACTGGGAATAGCCCATATCAGATGCTGACTACTGATCTCTGGTCAGCTACCCACCATTCTGGTCCAGTGTAAAATTGTGACTATTTTTACTTAAAAGACTTATCTTTTTTTCTATACCAGATGAGTTGAAGAAGTAGTGATTATGTTGACCAAGAAATGAGAGTATATTCAGGTGGTTTCATGTATAAAATCTGGCTTAGAATAATTAGGATACAGAGTTTTTGTCAGTACCAACTTAAAATCAGAACAGAATCTTCTTCCTTTTAGATTTCCCTTGATATGAATCTTTCATATAATACCATACTTAAGATTGCTTGTATTGTGGAAAAAAAGCATGATTTGGGGGACAGAATTACCTGTGTTTATTTTCAGTTGCCTGGGTCAATGGGAGATGACAGTTCTATGACTAATCTTCAAATAGAAGAAAATATTTAAATTGACATTGAAATATATTTTGATTTTTTAAGAAGTTTATTTTTTTAGTAACCTCTGCACTCAATGTGGGGCTCAAACTCACAACCCTGAGATCAAGGTTCACATGACTCTTTCAGCTGAGCCAGCTGGCACCCCATCTTTTGATGTTTGGTTTTTTTTTTTTGAAAAGACTTCTTTATGCCAAATGATTTTTCTCAGTGTAATATTAAAATGGATATTTTTTCTTATAGTACATATTGCGCAGTCTTTGGGAAGCCTTGGATGGTGTTGGGGTAAAAACTGCTATTTTAAATTTCCAATATGTATTCGGATTACTGAAAGTTGTGTTAATATATTCCTAAAGGTTCAACATTAGACAAGTGCAGTGCAAGTCACCTTGCTTCTCGATCTCCCATTGCTGAATAAAAGCTTCTAGGTTAGTTTTCTAACCCGGCTGGATTGGAGGCACCCGGGTGGCTCAGTTGGCTGAACAAGTCTGATCTCGGCTCAGATCATGATCTCAGTGTCTTGGGATCTGGCCCCATGTGGGCTCTGTACTCAATGGGGTGTCTGCTTCTCCCTCTCCTTCTCACTCTGTCCCTCCTCCTGCTCATTCTCCCTCTCACACTCAAATAAATAAATAAAATCTTAGAAAAAAATAGCCTACTGGGTTGGATTTGTATCTGTATTCACAGATGAATGAATGCTCGTTCTCCCTCTCACGCTCAAATAAATAAATAAAATCTTAGAAAAAAATAGCCTACTGGATTGGATTTGTATCTGTATTCACAAATGAAAACCGGTTTGTCATTTTTCTCTGCTGATGCCTTTGACCATATCTTCATAGGTTTAGAAATACTGTTCTCTTTGTTGATAATTTTAAAATAGTCTTATTTTAATTTTCTCTTTGAGCCATGAGTTATTTAGAAAAGTATTTTGTTTTTCGTATCATAGTGAGTTCTTGTTAATGATTTCTTGTTTAATTTTATTAGGATCAGAGAATATGGCTATAACATTTCTGTGTGTTTTTTTAGTAATTGTGACTTCATATTCCATCTTATGATTTAATTTTTTTAAGATTTTATTTATTCAACAGAGAGAGAGAGAGAGCAAGAGAGCACAAGCAAGGGAAGCCGCAGAGGGAGAGGGAAAAACAGGCTTACCACTGAGCAGGAAGCCCAATGCCAGGCTTGATTGATCCTTGGACACTGGGATCATGACCTGAGGCTGAAGGCAGATGCTTAACCGACTGAGACACCCAGGTGCCCTGATTTCATTTAAATGACTTTTTGTAGATACTTTAAACAGAGTATTCTCTGTTGCATTCAGAGTTGTATATAGCTGTATTTTTTTTTAATTTTTGTTATTTTTTTTTAAATTTATTTATTTGTCAGAGAGAGGTAGAGAGAGAGTGAGCACAGGCAGACAGAGTGGCAGGCAGAGGGAGAAGCAGGCTCCCTGCTGAGCAAGGAGCCCGATGTGGGACTCGATCCCAGGACGCTGGGATCATGACCTGAGCCGAAGGCAGCCGCTTAACCAACTGAGCCACCCAGGCGTCCCGTTATTATTATTATTATTATTATTATTATTATTTTTTTTTTTTTTTTTTAAGTAGACTCCACACCCAGTGTGGGGCATGAACTAATAACCCTGAGTTCAGGAGTTGGCCCTTTACTGCCTGAGCCAGCCAGGTGCCCCTGTATGTAGCTTTTAAATCTTGGCTTGTAAATTGTATTATCTATACCATCTGTATTTTTATCTGTTGTTTTCTTGATCTTTTAAATTTCTGAGAGACATATGTTCAGATTCTCCTGTAATGATTGTGATTTCTGTAAATTTTCCTTGTATTTCTGGTTTATTTTGTACGTTTTTGACATGTTTGATATCTGGTTTATGGCATATCTTTGTGACTATATCCTTTAATAGTAACATAACATTTATTAAATTTTTTTATTAAATTATCCTCTTTGTTATTAATTATGCCATGCCAGCTGTCTTTTCATCTGCATGTGTCTGTATGTAATAACTTCACACATCCCAGAGCAGATGGGTGGCTCATGGGGCACCTGGCTGGCTCAGCCCTTTAAGCATCTGACTCTTGATTTCAGCTCTGGTCTTGGTCTCAGGGTCATGAGTTCAAGCCCCGTGTTGGACTCCACCGTGGAATCTACTTTAAAAAAAAAAAAAATTAAAAACCCACAAACTTTGACCATCCCTTTATTTTAAACATTTAGCTATAATACCTTTGAAAATATAGTAATATCAAATAGATTTATAAGTATTAGGAGTGATAAAAGTTACCATAAGTTAGTAGTTATGTTCCTGTGGTTATTTATATTTTGGCATGTATTTAAGTTATCCCTTCATTTATTTATTCAACAAATAATTTACTGTGAGCTTCCAGGAACTTTGGAGGAGAAGATAGGGAATGCTATGTTGGATAGTATGAATAAGGAAGGCCTTCTTTGATAAGGTAGACATTTGAGCTGGGATCTAGTAAAGCTAATCTGGGGAAAGAACATTCCAAGTAGAGGGAACCTTAAGTCCAAAAACCCTAAGCAGGGGCACCTGGCTGGCTCAGTTGATAGAGCATATGACTCTTGATCTTGGGGTTGTGAGTTCAAGCCCCATGTTGGGCGTAGAGCTTACTTAAACAAAACCCTAAGGAAAGATTGAGGTGTATTGGAGGAATAGAAAGAAAACCCATGTGTCTGGATCTTAATTAAGGATGCTGAAGGAGGCGGGGCCCAATTCATGGAAGATCTTGTAGGACATGTTAAGGAGTGTGATTTTATTCTTAAGTGTTATGGGAAGCCATGGGCAGATTTTGAGCAGGGGATAACATGATTTGATAAATATCTTTGTAGTTCTTATGCAAATTGAAGTATAATTTACATTCAGTAAAATTTTAGTACAGGTTTTAGGTGTACAGTTGGATAAGTTTTCAAATAGCCTATGTGAAATGTACCTTTACGATAAAAAATTTTCTCTCACCCCAGAAAGTTCCCTTATCCTTCTTCCCAGTCTGTTCTTATCACCAGCACCTGAACTACAGTTCTTTTTTCTTTTACCATAGATTAATTTGTCTGTTCTAGAACTTCATATAAATGGAATCATTCATGTGTGTACTCTTGTGTCTGGCTTCCTTTGCTTACCAGGATGAGGTTTTGGTTTTTGTTATTGTTTTTTTTTTTAAAGATTTATTTATTTTAGAGAGAGGGAGGGAGAAAAAGAGAGTGCTGCATGTGCACGAGTTGGGAGAGGAGTACAGGGAGAGGGCCAAGCCGACCTCATTCTGAACATAGAGCTGATCAGTTGTGGGGCTCAGTGTGACCCCAAGATCACGACCTGAGCTGAAACCAAGAGTGGGGCTCTTAACTGGCTAAGCCACCCAGGTGCTCCTCTAATTGTATTTTTAATTACACAATTTCCTTTTAAAATTACTTTTTTCTTGAGGTTTATTTCAAAGTATAGAACGTTATAAGGTTTGTTTTGCTTTTGGACTTCAACTTTTTTCAAGAACTCTGACTTGTTTATGTTACTTAAAGGGTATGGTAGGGTAATTTTGCTTTCTTACATCGTATATAGGGTAAAATATACTTTTTGAGTTTAAATTGACAATATTTACTTTTTCTTCTTTCTTCTTTTCTTTTCTTTTCTTTTCACGTGAGCTCTACAGTATGGGACTTGAACTGACAACCCTAGGATCATGAGTCACATGCCTTACTGACTAAGCCAGCCAGGTGCTCCGACAATCAATCAATCTTTCTTTCTTTCTTTTTTTTTTTTTTTAATCCAAAATGTGTTTGTTGGGATGGTTTCACCCTCATCTTGATTCAGGATGCTTTTAGTGCTGCTTCTGTCTGAAGGAGCATCCTTCCGTAAGCTTTGTTTTTCTCCTGTAGGCTGGCAAAGGACAGTGGAGCAGCTAACACACAAAACTACTGCTTGTGCATGGCTGAACTGGTGATTTTGTAGCATTCTGGGGACGCCACACAGTTGTGAAGTAGGAGTTGGGGCTCTGTAGCAGGCGCTTCTCGTGCTTCCTTTTCTCTTCCGGGGACCAGCAGAAGAGGTCCTTTATGAGGGGATGTTTTTACACATGGAGAGGTCATCACTATTGGAAAGCTGTTTACTTTTTATATATACATACAAATATATGCGTGTGTATGTATATACATACATACTTATATTTATTTATATTTATTTTTAAGTAAGCTCCATGCCCAGTGTGGGGCTTGAACTCACAACTCCAAGATCAAGAGTCACACACTCCACTGACTGAACCAGCCAGGTGCCCCAAGCCGTTAATTTTTTATAATGAGCCTGTTTAAGTGACATAAATATTTTATTTTTTTAAATTACTGTTTTAAGATTTTATTTATTTATCTGAGAGGGAGAGAGAGAGAGAGAGAGCGAGCGTGCACTCGTGAGCATGAGAGGGGAGGAGGTCAGAGGGAGAAGCAGACTCCCTGCTGAGCTGGGAGCCCATCTATCCTGGGACTCTAGGATCATGACCTGAGCTGACGGCAGTCGCTTAACCAGCTGAGCCACCCAGGTGCCCAATGACATAAGTATTTTAAATTAGAGGAATCAGCATTACATACATTTTTGAATGTGGATGTGGTCCCATGGTATGGAGAAAATCCTTTCTCACAGACTTTTTTTTTTTTTTTTTTAAGCAGTTCACATTTACCATCTCTGTACTCTTATTTCATTTGATTCAAAACCTAAAGAGGATTAATAGGACATTTTGTTTCAGAGTTGAATTTGACAATATCTAGCAACTGTTCCTATTTCCTTTTCATAAATCTCAAAGTCAGACAAGAATCTGAAACTTAACATGACCACGGGTCATTTGTTACACATTCCATTCTCTCACTCATACCATCATGATGAGAGCACGCCCCAGCAGTTGTTCCTAGTCGTAGCTGGTGGATACTTGAATGTGGCATGTGTATACTTTAGTATTGTTTTTGCTAGACAGAAGCAGACCTGAGTTATTAAAAAGTGACAGTATAGTTCTAAATCTTTTTTTTTAAAGATTTTATTTATTTATTTGACAGAGATCACAAGTAGGCAGAGAGGCAGGCAGAGAGAGAAAGGGGGAAGCCAGGCTCCCTGCTGAGCAGAGAGCCCAATTCGGGGCTCTATCCAAGGACCCTCTGGGATCATGACCTGAGCTGAAGGCAGAGGCTTTAACCCACAGAGCCACCAGGCGCCCCGGTCTAAATCTTTCTAAACATGTTTATCAGAAGCTCAAATCTATGCCCAAAGAAGACAGGAAAAGCTTTATTACAAGGGCTGCATGAATTACAAATGACCTTGGCAGTACAAATTAACTCATTGGTGGTTTCTTCCTTATCTACCCCAACCCTCCACAACCAAACTCTTCTCATTTTTCCCTTCTGTTTCCTTAGTTTTAGAGCAAAAAGAGCAAAGGAGAGTTTTTGCTTTATCCCTTAAATGAGGGTGAAATAAAATACTCTTTTCTTCAAAGATCCCCAGCCTTCCTGGAGAGGAGCTACTATTACTCAAGGGAGGTAGGAGGAGAATATTCAGATAATGAGGCCCATGGAATGGGTGAGTGAAGGTGATGCTGAACTCACTCATCTTTACAGATAATCTCATAAGACTCTCTAAAGCTGTAGGAGACAGGGTGTCACCAAGAAATGGTATTGCACAGAAACAGATTTGAAGACCAGCTAGGATGTGTCTATATCTGTTTCTAGGTTTATCAGAGAATAGGATATATGTTTTTTTCCCATATGAGGTTTGTTGATTTTTTTTTTTAAGAATGTATTCTTTATCTAATGGCCCAAGATTTTTTCATGTTCTCTAAAACTAGTTGCAGACCAAATAGAGAAGGCAAGAACTTACTCTCACTTAAAAAAAAAAAAAATAATTTTTATCTTATTTTTAGTAAGCACTGCACCCAGCGTGGGGCATAACTCATGATCCGAGGTCAAGAGTTGCATGCTCTACCAACTGAACCAGCCAGGTGTCCCATTATGTTCACTTTTTATAAGCTTTAGAAGCAGAAAATAACAGTTGGATTCAGGGCCTCTACAGAAGTAAAGACTCTAAATAAATATTCTAAATTATAGCAGGTGTGTAATGATGGTGAAGAAACATTAAATGGCTTGATTCTGGATGTTTATAAGTGCTGGAGTTTTTAGAACATTTTGAGCTTATTACACAAGGTAGCAGTAACGGGAAAAAATGATCTCTTAGATCTAGGACTTAAATATATATCATTACATAATGGGTTCCTCTCCCAGCTAAATCATGTGAGCCTGTCTCTGGGATGGGTAATAGAACTGGACTAAGCCAAGAAACTTTTAAAGTGTTAGTTCTTTTTTAACTTTCAATAAAAAATATTTTTGAGTTAACATTTTAAAATTAATTTTATTTTAAAAATTTAATCACCTCAGTAAATACATATTGTATATTTTTGCCTTTTGGTTAGGTAAATAACCATTAGTGATAGAACAGAGGTTTGGAAATCAGGGAGCTCTTCTTGTCTTTTCTGTGTTGTAGATTAATGCTCTAAGGGGCAACTCATAACTACTCTGAGGCTGTCTTATCTGTATACTGTATCTGTAGGACCTCGATGCCCAGTAAGGGAGTCACTAGCCACAGGTGGTTATTGAGCCTTTGAAGTGTGGCTGGTCCAAATTGAGATGTGCTCTAACTGTAAAATACACACTGGATTTTAAAGACTTAGCACAGAGATAAGAATGTAAAATATTTTATTGCTAATTTGTTTATATTGACTACATTGTTGGAATGATAATATTTTGGGTACACTGGTTAAGTAAAAATACAATTAAAATTAATTTCATCCATTTCTTTTTCCTTTTATTTATTTATTTTTTTTTAAGTAATCTCTACACTCAGTGTGGAGCTCAGTCTCATGACCCTGAGATCAAGAGTTGCATACTCTACTGACTGAGCCAGCCAGGTGCCCCTTTTATTCCTTTTTTTAATGCGGCTGCTAGAGAATTTTAAATTCCATATATGGCTGGGGTGCCTGGGTGGATCAGTGGGTTAAAGCCTCTGCCTTCGGCTCAGGTCATGATCCCGGGGTTCTGGGATCGAGCCCTGCATCGTGCTCTCTGCTCAGTGGGGAGCCTGCTTCCCGTGCCCCCCACCCCCCGCCCGCCTACTTGTGATCTCTGTCTGTCAAATAAAAAAATCTTAAAAATAATAAATTCCATACATGGCTCACATTATATGACTTTTGGACAGTACTGGTTTGGACAGCATTTCCTAAGCTAACTCATGAAATATTACTAAGTGCTCAATGTAACACAGTTTGGAAGAGGAATAGTGTCCAGTAGAATGTTTTGCAATGATACAAATGTTCTGTATCTGCTAGCTGCTGCTAGCTGTTGAGCACTTGAAATGTGTTTAGTTCTGAAATTAAAAAATTGAAATCTGGGATGCCTGGGTAGCTCAGTCGGTTAAGCTTCTGCCTTTGGCTCAGGTCATGATCCCAAGGTCCTGGAATCAAGTGCCACATCAGGCTTTCTGCTTGGTGGGGAGTCTGCTTCTCCATCTGCCCCTCCCCCCTGCTCTTGTTCTCTTGTTTAAAAAAAAAAAAAAAAAGAAAAATTGAAATGTGGAAGAAAGGAACTGAATTTTGAATTAACTTTATTTTTTTAATTTTTAACTAACTTTAAATAACCACATATGAGTAGTTGCTAATGTATGGGTACTGTACTGATCTAGAAGATTTATGGGATTATTTTATTTGAAGACCTGTACACATAGGACTTACTGTTTTGCAAACTTGCTTAATATGTTTGTGATTTGGGTTTATTATGAGTAATGAAAAGTGATCAGTAACAATAATATTTATTGAGTACCTGTTAAGTAGCAGGCACTGTGTAAGTATCAGAAAGAGGACTTGTATGATAAATTATTTATTAAGAGCTTAACTGTATATATTGCTCCTGTTTTGTATTATGAATTCCAAGGTGCTGTTTGGACTTTACCATGTTTTCATCAAAGTCTGGTTTCTTTCCTTAACTTATGAATGCCCTTCTGTGAAAGCTGGCTCCTTATTAAAGGATTTTCTCTTGAAAGGGAAACCTACATTTTATGACATGATGATGGTTTGTTTTTGTTTTTAGTTAACTTAAAAAAAATTTATGTATTTATAAGAGAGTGTATGCATGCAGCGGGTGGGGGATGAATGATAGATGGAGAGGGAGAGAAAATCTCTAGCCGACTCTCTGTTGTGGGGGGAGCTTGGCTCAGTCTCACGACCCTGAGATCATAACCTGCGTTAACGTCAAGTGTTGGACACTTAACCAACTGAGCCACCCAGGCGCCCCTGTTTTTAGTAAACTTTTGAAGTTAGTTATGCTTTTGACTTTAACAGGGATATATACATGTTTAGATAGAGACTTAAGAGTTCAGTATTATGTAGTATTCTCTTCATTTATGTGTACACATACAGTTAAAAGTACTAGCATCAAGCAGTGTTTGTTTATTTATTCACTTATTACTACTTCACAGTGAAGAACGAATGTCATCATGTCTGGACTCAAGCGAACAATCAAAGAAACCGACCCAGATTATGAGGACGTGTCTGTGGCCCTTCCAAATAAGCGTCATAAAGCAATTGAGAATTCAGGTACGAATGCACCTGCTTTGAGAAATTATTTCTTTGTTGAGATGTGCTTCCTTATAAGATTTATAGGAATTAAGATAAAATGCATTTCCACTGTTTTGTATAATTTGAAGAGGGATTAGTTAAATGCTCTGTTAACAGCAATACACCGTGTGTGCCAACAAAGGCCAGAAGACAGTTACATAGACGGTGAAAGTGTCAATAGTGAGACTGGCTGAAAGTTTTAGCTATCATGGTATGTTGGGCATGACCATAAAGTCTTATAATATGCAGTATGAGTAGATGATAATGGGTGGTACATGGATTAAAGTTTTTTATTGCAATAGTGCCATATTATTTTAATGTCTGTTGGAAATACATGGTCTCATCAAACTCGTAGTTTCATGACTACTATTGCTTAGGATAAGGCTAAAATTATTTAAATATATTGTTTAATTATGTGAATTAGATGTTTCATGTGATTCTCAGATGTAGGTAACTTAAAGGTGGTATATGAAGGACCTAAATTTGGAAGATTCTGATCTAGTTTAACCCTTGCACTTAGCTGCTAGTAGTTCAGGCTCAGAGGCGTGAAATTACTTGCCCAAGATCATATGATTAGTTGAAGAGCAAATTATCAACTATGTGTTTGTAGCTACCCAGAATATTTTAAGCTATCTCAGGAGAAGGTGCTGAATTTGGGTTTTTAAAACAAATTATTGCTGAAATTCACTACTGTTTATTCAAATAATAAATCCATGTAAATTGACACGGCTCGGTACGGAAGGCATCCAAGTCATAAAGTGTTGTAGCTCCACAAAGATTAGTGCCCCTAGTGTTGAAGTAGTGAAAGAAAATTTGTGTCTCCAAGTGCAGTCAAGTCCTATGTACCTCCCAAAAGTCTTTGTGGACCAAAAATTATCAAATTGAATTCCAAATAATGAAAACATTTCACTGCAATCTTTCTCCTCATTCAGTTATTTTATTTATAAGGAAATTATTTCCTTTCAAGAACAAGCCAAAGACTTGTGATACTTAGATCCATTACTCAAATGCATTTAATAAAAATAAGAAGGAAAGCTGTTGTTTTAGTGAACATAATAATTTCACTTTAAATATAGTGTAAGTTCCTAGGTACTTAGCCTAAGCAGGGACAGTTTTTCCTAATGAGGGATAATTTGCTATTCTTCCTCTTGGTGGCCATTCTGTGCCTAATCCCAAACCATATTTTTATTTTTCAGAATTTTGCTTGAAGTAGATTTGGCAGGATACTTCCTTTTGCTTATATTGTTTTGTTTTTATTTATTCCATGAAAGATGTAATTTAGAAGAGTTTCTCTCTAAGGAGCTTATGATAAAACAGCCTTCAGTGATCAAGGTTTCTGACTTCAGCCTCTTTTCCCTAAGAGTATCTGCTGGTTTGTACACACAAGGATATATATATATAAGGATATATAGTGATACTAGAAAATACTCTTTCACAATGACAAAAAGCAGTCATTTTCCTCCATGCAGACTATCCGTAAGAATGCTCACTTATACCATTATTGGTTTGAAGTTGCCAATTTAATGGCATATTTTACAGGGAGAAAATTACATGGGTCATCAGAGGGTCCAGATTTTCTCTGCAATTTTTCATACACTCCAAAGCATGTGTGAACATCATTTTTTTTCATATTATAGACATAGGCTCATTTTGTATAATTCCCAGGTTTTTTTTCTTCTTTTTTAAGGATTTTATTTTTAACTGATCTCTACACCCAGTGTGGGGCTTGAACTTACAACCCCAACATCAAGATTTTCATGTTGTACTGCCTGACCCAGCCAAATGCCCCCAAATTCCAGGGTTTTCAAGCAGTTCTTTGGCTCTTTTTTCCTCTTGTATCTGATATTTTAAACTCTGAGTTGCATATTACTTTGAGTAGTCATCATCTGAATTCTGTCACCTCTAGAGGCGTTTTCTTTTATCCTCTTTTTTTTAATTTCAAGTTTTTTTTTTAAAGATTTGTTTGTTTGATAGGGAGAGAGAGTGTGCATGGGGGAAAGGCAGGGAGAGAGGGGAGAATCTCCAGCAGACACCATGACTTCAGGCTCTATCTCATGACCCTAAGATCATGATCTGAGCTAAAACTAAGAGTCACTCACCTGACTGTGCCACTCAGGTGACCCCTTGAGTTTTTATTTAAATTCTAGTTATCGGGACGCCTGGGTGGCTCAGTGGGTTAAGCCGCTGCCTTCGGCTCAGGTCATGATCCCAGGGTCCTGGGATCTAGTCCCGCATGGGCTCCTTGCTCGGCAGGGAGCCTGCTTCTCTCTCCGCCTCTGCCTGCTTCTGTGCTCTCTCTCTCTCTCTCCTTCTCTCTGACAAATAAATAAATAAAATATTTAAAAATAAATAAATAAATTCTAGTTATCATATAGTATGTTATTGCTTTCAAGAGTAGAGGCTTTTGGGGTTGCCTAGGTAGCTCAGTTGGTTAAGTGTCTGCCTTCAGGCTCAGATTGTGAGCCCAGGGTTCTGGGATTGAGCCCTGCATCGGGTTCCCTGCTCAGCAGGGAGCTTATCTCTTCCTCTCCTCCCTGCTTGTGCTCTCTTTCACTATATTTTCTGTCCCTCTCTCGAATAAATAATAAATAAAATCTTGAAAAAAAAAGAGAGAGAGAGAGAGAGAGGCTTTTCTTTTTTTTTGAGAGAGAGAGATTGAGGGGAGGGGTGCAGAAAGAGTGAGAGAATCCCAAGCAGGGTCTACACCCGGGACAGAGCCTGCCGTGGGGCTTGATCTCATGACCCTGAAATCATGACTTGGGTGGAAATCAAGAGTTGGACACTTTGGGGCGCCTGGGTGGCTCAGTGGTCTAAGCCTCTGCCTTGGGCTCAGGTCATGATCTCAGGGTCCTTGGATCAAGCCCCGCATCCGGTGCTCTGCACAGTGGGGAGCCCCCACCCCCACCCCAGCCTGCCTGTCTGCCTACTTGTGATCTATCTCTCTGTCAAATAAATAAATAAAATCTTTAAAAAAAAAAAAGAGTTGGACACTTAACCAACTGAGCCACCTAGGTGCCCCAGAGGCATTTTTTTACTTTTGAATTCTTTCTTTGCTCGTTCTTTTAGGTAGTTGTGATCAGGAACTGCTGAATTGCTTGCTAGATCCTTCTCTACAGAAGGAA
>PISX010010633.1:0-69391 GCA_004024625.1 Mellivora capensis
AGAACCTTGAGAATTGTCATTCTGAACTCTAGATCTGACATATTCCCAATGTCTGTATTGATTAGGTCCCTAGCCTTTGGTACTGTCTCTTGTTCTTTTTTTTGTGGTGAGTTTTTCCGCCTTGTCATTTTTTCCAGATAAGATTATATGAAGGAGCAAATAAAATAGTAAAAGGGTGGCAAAGACCCTAGGAAAATGCTCTTTAAAGAAAAAATTGAATTAACTGCAAGACTAAAGAATCATGGGGAGAAAGCCATGAATTTCGAGCTTTGCTTTCTCCTCCTCTGGAGTTCCGCTGCTCTCCTTGTTAAGTGAACTTGGTCTTGGCTGGATTTCTTTTGATCTTCTGGGGGAGGGGCCTGTTGTAGTGATTCTCAAGTGTCTTTGCCCGAGGCAGAGCTGCACCACCCTTAACAGGGGCCGGGCTAAGTAATCCCCTTGGTTTCGCTTTCGGGAGCTTTTTTTCCCTGAGCGCTTTCCGCAGAGTCCAGAGGACGGGAATGAAAATGGCGGCCTCCTAGTCTCCAGCCCGGAAGAGCTGAGATTCGGGGCTCCACTCCTTAGAGAAAAGCCTCGGCTACTCCCATCTCCCTTGTCTCTGGCCGCGCTCCGAGCTCACCCAGCTTGTGACCGTTTCAAGGTAACCCTGAGCTGAGAGTTCACTCCTCGGCTCTGTCTCTGTAGCTGGCTTCCTGCTCTGATACCTGCTAGCTCTGCGACACTCAGACACCCCCGATCCTTCTGTGACCCTGTGGGACCTGGGGCCACGCTGACCCCGTGTGGGCTTCACCCCGGTTTAGCCTCTGGAGCGATGTCCCTCCATGGAGCAGACTTTTAAAAGTCCCGATTTAGTGCTCCGTTGCTCCGCCACTTGCCGGGAGCCGGCCCCTCCCCCGTGGTCTATCCTCCCCTCGCTTTTGATTCACTTCTCCGCCAGTCCTACCTTTCAGAAAGTGGCCGATTTTCTGTTTCCAGAATTGCTGTTCTTCCTCTCTTTGATCTCCCGTTGGATTTGTAGGTGTTCGCAATGGTTTGATAAGCTATCTAGCTGATCTCCTGCTACCTGATGTCTCAGCTGCTACTGCTCCGCCATCTTGACCCTAAGCCTGAGTTTCATTCTTTCATATGTAGCTGTCTAGTTTTCCCAAGATCATTTATTGAAGAGATTGTCTTTTTTCTATCGTATATTCTTGCATTTTTTCTCATAAATTAATTGATCATGTAAGCATGGGTTTATTTCTGGGGTCTTTATTTTGTTCACTGATCCTTATATCTATTTGTGTGTGTGTGTGTGCCACTACCATACACCTTCGATTACTATTGCTGTGTACTATATCTTGAAATCTAGTACTGTGATACCTTCAGCTTTGCTCTTTCCCAAGATTTATTTGGCTATCCATGTCTTTTGTGGTTCCATACAAATTTTAGTATTTGTTCTCATTCTATGAAAAATGCTAATTGTATTTTGATAGGGATTGCTTTGAATCTGTAGATTGCTTTGGGTAGTATAGATTTTTTGACAATATTATTTCTTTCAATCTATGAGCATGAATATCTCCATTTGTTTGTGTTGTCTTCACATTCTTTCATCAATTTTTATAGTTTTCAGAGTTAGTTCTTTTACTCCTTTGTTAAGTATGTTCCTAGGTATTTTGTTCTTCTTGGTGCAGTTGTAAATAGGATTGCTTATTAATTTTTCCTTCATGTAATTGTTATTAGTGTATAGAAACACAGCCAATTTCTGTGTATGAATTTGTATTCTGCAACTTTATTCATTTATTACTTCTAATAGATTTTCAGTAGAGTCTTTAGGGTTTTCCATGTATAGTAGGCCATCTGCAAATGGTAGCAGTTTTATTTCTTCTTTACCAATTTGGATGTGTTTTACGCATTTTCTTTGTCTGATTACTGTGGCCAGGTCATGCAGAACCATGTTGAATAAAAATGGCAAGAATGGACATCTTTGTCTTATTCCAGATCTTAGAGGAAACATTTTCAGTATTTCACCATTGAGTATAATGTTAGCTGTGAGTTTTTCATTTATTATGTTATGTTCCCTCTAAACCCACCTTGTTCAAAATTTTTTCATAAGTGGGTATTGAGTTTTGTCATATGTCTTTTTCTGCATCTATTGAGATGACCATATGATTTTTATCTTTTCTTTTGTTGATGTGGTATATCATGTTGATTGATTTGCAAATATTGAATGAGCCTTGTATCCTGTGAATAAATCCTGCTTCATTGTAGTACTGGCCCTTTTAATATATTATTGAATATGGTTTAATCTTTGTGGATTTTTACATCTATGCTCATCAAGGATCTTGGTCTGTAGTTCTCTTTTATTGTAGTGTCTTAACCTGGTTTTGGTATCAGGGTGTTGATGACCTCATAGAATGTATTTGGAAGTTTTCCTTCCTCATCCATTTGTTTTTGAAATAGTTTGAGGAGAATAGGTATTAGCTTTTCTTAAATTTTTGGTAGAATTCACCTATGAATCCATCTGGTTCTGAACTTGTGTTTGCTGGTGGGTTTTCCATTACCAATTCAATTTTTGTTGCTAATAATTGGTCTGTTTAGATTTTCTATTTCTTTCTGATTCAGTTTTAAAAGGTTGTATGTTTCTAGAAATTTATCCATTTATCTCAGATTGTCCAAATTTGGGGGATATAATTTTTGGTAATACCCTATTAGAATCCCTTGTATTTCTGTGGTATTGCTTGTTACTTCTCTTTTGGGTCCTTTCTCTTTTTATCTTGATTTAGTCTTAGTCAATTTTATTTATCTTTCCAAAGAACCAGTTCTTGGGGTGCTTGGCTGATTCAGTTGATAGAGGATGCAACTCTTGATCTTGAGGTCATGAGTTTGAGCCCCCTGTTGGGTGTAGGGTGTCATGAAAGAAAAAAATCTCTTGGTTTCATTGATCAAATTATACATGAATAATTTAAGGCATTTCTCATTCTTTGAAGTTAATAAAAAAAAAAAAGTAAAGATAGGAAAAGCCATAGAAACATTTGGAATTGTGAACTCATGGAATTGAGTTCAAGCCTTACACATGTAGTGGTCTCTGCCAAACCAGAGAGAAGTTTCACTATTAAAAAGATACAGTGGCTTGGCAGGTACATTAGACAGAGTTGACAGAGTAGACAGAGGAAGCCTGCTTCTCCTCTTCCACTCCCCTTGCTTGTATTCCCTCTCTTGCTATCTCTGTCAAATAAATAAATAAATAAAATCTTAAGAAAAAATAAAATAAAAAAATTTCAAATAATTTTACTTTAAGCTTGGTTGGGAAATAATTTACAAAACATAACAACATATTTTCTTGTTTGCATTTAACACAATGTTTCTATCCCTGAATCTAACATAAACCTTTAATGTTTTAATGGGTACAAATAACACTTATTTAGCAATTACTGAGTACCAGACACTGTATTAAACATCTTGTAAATAATACTCACATAATTTATCAATAAATCTTCATATAAAACCTTAAGGTATTAATAATAATAATTATTATTCCCATTAAAAATTAAATGTTGTAGTTTGGAAAGTTCATGAAATTTACCAATGTCATATAGATGCTGATTGTTAGAGCCATGGCCCAAACTCAGACCTATCACTTCAGAATGTAAACACTGTACTATTTGATAAACTGGTTAGAACAGTTCTGCTAAGAATAGACCCTCAGGACTCTTGTTGAGAAAGAATTTCATGTGAAAAGCAATATTGCCAAGATTAATTACCTTAAGAAATTAGCAGATATTATATATACACTTGAGTTCTTCAAAGGAATTTGAATAGAGAAATTTTTTATATATAAATGAATATTCAGTAGAAAACTTATTGTATTGAAATGATATAAAGTTACAGTCATCTTAGAAAGCAAAATGTATAAAGCAGTAGTTTCACATAATATTCATAATAAAAGATTGCTCACAATCAGATTTTTCTATCATGGATACCATTCCCACCCACTAATTCCTGGAGAAAAACAGAATATCTTGGAAATTGTAATGGAAAGGAGGAAGAGGGAAATATCTGTGGCTATCATATTCACAGTGATAATACAAGTTAAATAGAATTTGAGGACTGCCAAAGATACGATGGTGTGTTCTAATAATTTTGCCATTAATTTCACATTTGATGATATTTGTATTGGTTTAAAGGTCTTATTATCTCATCATTTTGAAGTATAATCTTGAAGAAAAAAACTAAATACTTTGTTTAAAATTCCAGGAATTTATGTCAGCATAACCATATCTTGTATTATTCTGTTAAAATAAGGATGCCATAACTTGGTCCAACATATCTCAGAATATTTTTCCTTTATGTTAAACTTTTTTATAGCCAAAGTGTGGAGAATATAGCAGAGAAATATGTACAAACCCCCATTTTACCTATTTTCAGTGTTTACAGTGACAGACTCTGTCAATAATAAGACATAAATAACAGAATCCAGAAATGCTCTTGGACTCCCTTTGCAAGGAGTAAAACTTGCTATTAAATGAAATTAGATTCTCTCTAAATCTTAGCCAACCGTTTATTTTACCTCTGAGAAATAAACTGGCTAAAGCAGAACATTTATGCTAACAAAACTGGGTTACAGTGCCAGCCCATTGACATTCAGTCTCCCCCGTAGTCATGGTTGTTGCCATATAGTGGTGTCCTGATAATTAATTTTCTTGTTAGGTCACAAAGGAGAACTTAGGGAAGAGCTGTAGTTAGCTTGCTCCCTTCTACTCTGGCCAGATAATTCAGTGATCATGGGTTATTTTTAAATGTTTTTTAGAAGTAATTCTGTAATCAAGATAGATTTTATATTTCTTTGTATTGTTAGAATTTTTCATTAAAATAACCCAAACTCAAAGTTACATTTAACCCGACTCTTGTGTAAACAACAAAACAAAAACCTGCCATACTTGGTTTTGCCTCTGTCCTATCTTTGGGCTAAAAAAGAATTCTAAGGAAACTACAATTCTCTTCTTGCCTAGAAATGAAGGCAGATGGTATCAAGTACATTTGGTTCTTCAAAAACAGTTTTCTATAGCATTAGCAGTAAATCTACCATTTGGAATCTATTGTCTATTTAAATCTATTTAATTTACATTTAACAAGATACCTCTTATTCTTGTGAGTTAATTAAAGAGTTAGTGACTATTAAAAGGATACTAATTGAAATGCAATAAATAACTGAGTTGGTGTGTAATTAACCAAATTTACATAAGTAATAAACACAGTATTGCAGGCTTCCAGAATGGAGTTGAACTAATACTGATAGTCTAATCTCATACAAGAGCAAATATCTAGTCACTTAATTAGCATAAAACAAAGTAGCTGTGGCAAATTAATTGTATATAATTTTTTTAAGTAACTGCCAAAGAATAATGTAACTATGGTTTATGTGGTCTTTTAACATTATGGTGATCCCTATTAAATTTTCAATGTGTCTTTTCAGAAAGAGGACAAATTCAGATAGGGGGCAAAGGATCATTCCCGCCTTCATAGGACCTGTCATTCTGTATAGCCACTACAATTAGTTACTCTTTGCAACCCTAGTTTACCCTTCATATGCCCCTCAACATTCTGTCTCCTACATATCATGATCCTCAATTTAAGAAATATTTCTGTAGGACTTTCACAGAATAATCCAACTTACTCAGGAAATACATGACCCTCGCAACTCTTAATTTATGATGGGCCTATATGCATAAATTAAGATACAATTTAATAGAAAATACATTGTTCATAAGTCTTAATAGACTTTTGAAAATAATCCTTTTTTTCTCCAATGTATTTGAATCTTCCTATGGAACACATTAATGCATCATAAAATGAGGCGTAAAACCTCCATTCTGTATGTTGTTTTGGTGATTTAGCATTTCTTGTTCAAGTAAATGGCCATCATATATTCTAAAGTGAGAACAGATGGAAAAGGGATAGAAGCCAATAGTAAACCTAAGTGCTTTAGCATTTAGTTAGTGTGTGGGTCTAGAAAAATATTTTCTGCTGTGATATTTGTTAAGGATCTTCATGGTTTTCTTTATTTTTGCTAAATTATAAGTCTCCAATAAGCAGACTAAACAGTATCTCCGAAAGTGTTGCATTTACAATATAGTTTTTTAGTTGTCTGTGACTCATATGCACTTTTTCCCCGCTTAAGTTCTTCACGAGGATTTTCATTTGTTTAAAGGAAAAAGTAAGCATCTTCCTTTTAAAAAAAGCTTGTATTATAATACTTGTACTGATATAGGACCTTGTTATAATTAATAGATCATTTGGGTCAAAATTCACAAAGATTTCTATGATTTAATTCTAAGCTTGTTACTTCTGCGGTCTATTCAGTCTTCACTCTCATTTAAGTTAAAAACAGGCAAACAAAAACAGTGGGTTAAAAAACGGACAAAAAGTAACCTCTAAGAGTAAGATGGATTTGATAAAATGGAAACAAATACAATTATATTCTTATCAATTAAATATTAATGGCAGAGCCACCAAATATATTGGAGGTTTCAAAAATAAAAGTAATTCATTAGAAGGGGATTACCAAAAATGTTTACTTCCAAAGAATTTATAGTCTTTAAAAGAAATATTTAAGGAATAGCAGCATTACATACCAAAAACACTTTTTTAATAGTCTGGCTTAAACCTTCCAAAAGGTTTCTGCTACTACCATTAAAATTATAAATTAAATAGTTACCATGTTCATCTGACATGTAATAATGTAATGCAGAGAAACATTATCTTCATTCTAAATATATTTGTTTTTATAAATAATAAAAGACAAAACATATCTTTAAAGGCAACGATGGTTTTAGAGCTTTCTGCTAAGTATGAGAATAATTTGATCATTTGTCTGAATTATTTTCCCTTCTTGTTTGGTTTCTCAACAGCATTTTCTATGGGGACATTTCTTGCTATGGCTAATAACTTATTTTACAAACAGCCCTTTTTTTCAAATTATAAAGATTGATTATACAACTGGACAGTATAAATATACATAAATTTAGATGTCTGTGAAAAATAATTTTCACTGTGTTGACTAATCAAGTGGACAGATTTGATTATATATATATGTGTGTGTGTACATATGTATGGATATGTAGATCAGTCATTGACCCTATCAGTAACTGGGATGGACTCCATGAAGTTGAAGGCTGTTTGCTCATAATCCATAAAGCATACATCCAAGCTATTCTAATTCTTCTCATTTCATTATTTGGACGCTTGCATACACTAAACTAGAGACACTCAAGTTATGCGTCTGGTGCATATGGATGTTCTGCTGCAAAATACAAGGAGCATTTTCCAAATTCATGGAGAAGAAAATAAGAAAGAACATTTTCTAAACTAAGTGCTATTTCTTAACCCTTTGTCATTTGCTACGAGAACTTACAACTACATAATGAATGAGAGTAACAAATCCTAACAGAAAAATTGAAGGCATGTTTAAAAGTATAGAGCATTTTGTTAATCAAAAAGTGATTTCATTTCATTTCATTGTTATGTAATAATATAGGCACTTTCTGCTGGTAAAAAAAAATTCTATTTTGAATTATAAAATCCAATGTCAGTATTTGCTAGTGTTCAGCAAAGAATGCTTTGACTTCCAGATGCTCAGCTACATGAACACTGAGAATTCCTGCATTAAACTTTTAATTTGATACTTCCTCTGTCTCTTCATTTGGCTCACATTTTCTCCCCCTCCAGAATACTGATTTACATTCTTGCTCCTATGGATTGCAGTGAAGTAATTCTACCTACTGTCTCTATGGCCAGCTTTAAGTTAACTATTCTGCCCAAGGGGAAAAAAAAATGTAAACATTTCTCTTTACACCCATTTCTCCAGTGAGAAAAATTATCTGAAAGTCACTGCTCCCAGCCCCTGCCCCAATGTCTGCTCCTATTTTCCTCTTCTAACACAGGAGGCAGCTTAGATTAGATACTCTGGGAACAGACTCTGAAGCTCATATTTACATGCAGAAAGTTTATGGGGGATACTCCCAGGGATAACATCTGTGAGGAGGGAGGGAAGGAGCTGGGATTGCAGGGAAAGAAGGGAATTGCAGTGTGATTGGAATAATGACCTCAGCAGGTCCCTCAAGGAACTCTGAAGTTGGGGTGACCATCAGAAATGTCCCAAATTAAAGCATGAGCTTGGGGTGTTTTACTTTCACTTCTGACAGGTCATCGGATAAGTACTATTCCAAGGGAGACATATAACCTTGGGTGAGGCAGCTCCAGTTTACCTCCCAGGGTATTCCTGACAGTGCCAGCAGAAATGCCTTTGTCCAAAAGGCAGGTTGTAGGGGTGATGAACCAAAGCATGCAACTGATTCTACTGACGAAAGTAAAGTCCAGAAAATTTGCTGGTTTTTCTTTAACTAATGGCCATGACATAGCTTTCTATGTGAAGACAGTGCCATTTTTTTTTTTAACCATTAAAATCTTTTAAGACAAATAGTGTAAGGTATTTAATGAATTAGTTTCAATTATTTGTATGTAAATATACAGATAGGGATAGATATAAATGTGGATATAGTCTTATGAAATAAATATTGACAATTGAAAGCAATTCCCAAATTCAGGTTATAGCCAATAACCAAATAATGTTGCATCTTATGCAGAATAGGTGAATTTTTAAAATAAATGTAAGTGCTTTATTCTCAAGTATTATCTAGATAAACTATTATATTATAAATTCATTTTCTTATGCTTCTCTGACCTGAAGGATAAGGAATATAAAATCTAAGATAAGAAAATATCAATTATTTATATCTCAATACTAATTATACTGTACTATAATATATGTATATAACAGAAATCATTGTTGTCTACCTAATAAATATTTAATTGGAATCAAAATTTGGGAAAGCTACCTCACTATTATGACAGGATACATAAACTGTAAATTTATTCTTAGAAATTGTATAAACTGTTATGAAAATTAAAATTTTATAATAATTTTCAATCAAAATTATTTTTGATTATACTCTGGTTAAATAGAATCTATCAGTGCTTGGGTCTATTTTAACATCTGTTGTTATTTAGTGAGGAAATCTCATGATATGACCATTCATTTTTATAACATAACTTTGATTTGTTCCATATTATTTTTCTCTTCCTGTACTCCTATAGCTAAGTGAGATTTCTACCTCAATATAATTATAGCTGCTTCCATCACTTGTGATTAAATAAACCTGCTATGATTTTTGCTGAAGTGAGTATAAAACTGAAATATCCATTTATGATTCTTACATTTATTTGCTCAAAAAAATTTATTATTCACCTATTATGTGCATCACATTTGGTCTTAACATGTTGGAACTTTGAAAGTCCATTGAAGAATTATATATCTCAAAAAGGTCGGTAGAACTGATGATGAATAGATTCATTTTATTGAAGATCCAAATTAACTATTTCTAATAGCTGGAAAACCTAGAAATTTAATAAATTGAATTATATATTTAAATAAATAGTGCCAAATAATTTCTATTATTTAGTCATCTATTGAATCATGTGTTTGGTTTGTAAAAAATCATTTACATTTGATGAGGAACAAAGCATTGTATTAATTTGTGCCATCTCATTCATGCTCTTGTTTTAGGCAAAAGTTACTATAAAAAGGTAAACAATTCCAGATAAGTGGTAGTACATTTGCAGTTTAAAATTTTGCCAAAAGTCAAAACTGTTGAAGCCTCAGACTGTTCTATATGGTGGCAAGTTGAAGTTGGAAGAGTTACATACTTTTTTAGTCATTGTGGAGCAGTAATAGTAATCTACTGATTGGATACTGAAGTGTAAGTGCTAGGAGTAAAAATCCTATTGAGTTACACCTTACAATGGAAAAAGCCAGACTCTTATGTCAGAGACATATTTGTGTGTTACATTTACAATGTGTTGGTACTGGCATTTATAGAATTTAGGAAAATTTATGCTCTTGTACAATTTATACAATTAATGGATTTATTCATCCTCTTTTTCTTTTCTTTTTTTAAAGATCAATTTATTAGAGAGAAAGAGAGAGAACATGCAAGCCAGGGTAGGGGCGGAGGGAGAGGAAGAAAAAGAGAATATTGAGCAGACTCCTAGCTGAATGTAGAGCCCAATGTGAGGTTTGATCTCACCATCGGGAAATCACGGCTTGAGCCAAAACCAAGAGTTGGATGCTCAACTGACTGAGCCACTCAGGAACCCACCTCCCTTTTTTTTCTTTTTATATGTAACATTAATTTAGATGATACCATACATTCAATATTTTTATTTTATATATTTTATATATTTTTAATTATATAAGTTATTACTACTATTAGCTTTAAGAAAAGAAAAAGCAGACAATATATGTTTAAAAAAACAGATTATAATAGATTAAATTTCACATTTTAAAAGATATGAGATTTCACCTACCACAAATGTCATCTACAAGTGCTCTGTTTAACACAAATGTATTCTGCAGTGGGAAAATTTGCACATTCATGAATTATGTACGAGTCTTCTATGAAATACTGAGACTACCTGTCTCTTTCAGAAAAGGCCACAACCAGTTTACTCTCCTGGTCACCACTTGGTCTGGAATAGCAAATGGGAATTAATTTTTTTAATGGACTATTACCATAGAATAATTGATAGAAATTTCAATGAATAAAAAGAACCATTGGTTAAAAATATCTTGGCTAGGGAAATATTAATTATATTCTAAATATTATGCTTTGTCAAAAGCATATTCAGGAACAAGTAGACAAATTAAGAGCTGTTAACAAAAATTACCTATAGATATGCTTTGTGAGTTTACTTTAGTTAAAATGTCATATCTGAGCTAAATACCATGTCACTTAGAGAACCCTGAATCCAAACTTAACATAGGGTTCTATACTCATGAGCAACTCCTGAAATAGAGTACTTATTTGAACTGCTAGTTGTACACACCATACAGACACACACACATAAAATAGTGATAAATATTCTAGTGAAATAGAACTCTTCTGTATAGGACCTCATATTATATAATTAAAGTATGCTGTGTCATCATTCTGAATGTACTTATAGTCCAGGCTCTTTCAGGCAAAATATTGCTCAAAGTATGTCACTTCTGAGTTTTGAGCCTAGCTGAAAAGAATAATTACAAAGTAATGGCAAGTGAAGTAGAATCACATCTTTCTGAGTTTTGCTTTGCTTAATCCATTTAAAATTACTCTGAGTTGGACTTGCCTGAACTTTAACCATAAAAAGCTGAAAAACACTGTAATTTATAAAAATTATATGATGCCCATATTTGACTAACATTAAATTAATAGTAGGTTTGGTTTCAAAATATTTTTAGCATGTTTCCCTTGTACAAGATTTAGATGCTTTGCAGAGACATAATAAAAGATGACAGGTTAATTAAATATTGGAGATGTGCCCAAACACAGATACCTCCTCATCACAGGGTTCAGCAGGTGCTTCCATCTCAAGTGTTATATCTCTGTTGTAGGTAAGTTCACAAACTAATTAGGATTGTGCTGGAAGATTGGTTATTAACTTACTTGAATAATTTGGTATCCAGTGCTTAGGAATATTAGCATGAGATAACACTGGAGGAGCAAACAAATATTCATTAATAAAGTTTGTATTAACCCACACAAGCACTATGTTTGTTTCTCTCAAAATTTCACTTAAAATGACTAGAAGTAGCACTTGGTGAAACAAAGGTACCAAAATCTATTTCGCAAGAAGCAACCCAAGGTAAATCTAAGAGATCATGATTTTCTACACTTGCGATGATGGAGTTCAAGAGTTGGTATGTGGCATAGTTAGCTTTGTCTGAATATCATTAGTTTCTTGGTCATCTTTTCTTGATAGACTGAATAATCTGAGTTATAATCATGCTTACACTGGAGTCTCAGAATTCCAAGAAACTTCCTTGAATTTCCTAGTCAACTACCTGTTTATATTTTCTTTTTCATCTATTTATACATTCCCAACTTTCCACAGATGAAGATCTCTTTGAGGACCACTATCTTTCATGTTTGTTACTGGAATCTAGAATCAGAATAATTATAAAAGAAACTCATTAAGTATTTAAGGTAAATTAATAACAGATTATAATGTTAGTTATAGATTGCTTGCTTCAACTTATAATTTTTATATTATCATAATTTAGAATTAATAAAAAAAATTATATGAATTGAATTTTTAGTAGGTAAAATTTATGTGTTGAGCTCAATAGCCAAACAGGTCTTTATATTCCTTACACAGACTCTCTCATATATCCTATATTTCTATGGATTTTCAGTGAGTCACATAAAACTACATATTATAAACACTGATTAGATTTT
Organism: Mellivora capensis; assembly: GCA_004024625.1. Taxonomy (NCBI): domain Eukaryota; kingdom Metazoa; phylum Chordata; class Mammalia; order Carnivora; family Mustelidae; genus Mellivora; species Mellivora capensis. The sequence goes on from PISX010010633.1 coordinate 12,312, forward strand.
TGTAACATTTTTTTCTTTATTCCGAAGTGCAATTAAGTTTCATTTCTGTGGACCCAACCCACACCATATTAATAAATCTATATTAATAGGGCACTTTCAAAGAATCATAAAAAGAAAGAGTAAATCACACAAAAAGTCATTTATATTTACCAGTTACAATTTTTCCACTCAAAGGGATGCATATTTTATAAGGAAATTGTAACTACACAGGATATTAGAGAGAAAATTATGATTCTGCTTGACCATGTGTTACCAGACAAAGGTACCAGTTCTGGGTCCCCAAACAGTGAAATACCTTTAAGCCAATGTGAAAGAAATAATAACAATTTGAAATAATGTGTGCTTAGTTTCCATTTGTACACCTCTGAGTACACTATTAATTTTGTGGTTGAAGGGCTGTTACAGAGAAGAACAGAAGGAAGTAATATTCAGCAGGTGCTCGGCAATATGCGCACACAATACGCGTCAGGGAGCCGCCTGGGTTTGTCTAACTGCAGCCAAATCAGTCTTTCATCCACTAGTAAAGGATGCTTCAGACATACAGGGAAAGAGAGCCCAGTGTTGCATATTATTCCTAATGCGATAGTATAGTTCTAGTGCAAATTAACTGTCTGGGATCCTGATGTCTCTCTCTCTTTCTCTGTCCCTGTTTGTGTACGTGTGTGTGTATGAAATATCTGTACATAAACATACAGATATATCTATATGAAAATATCTATCTATTTAGGTGTAGATAACTCTATATTTCTAAATGTCTCCTTTAAAAGTTGAAATGTCCCAAAAAGAACGAACTAAGCTGGATACACTATATATAGCCTTTCATTTCTTTAGTATTTTGGGAAGGAACATGTGTATTATGCCCCAAGCAATGACAATGAATAAGCATTTATAGCATGCTTATTAATATTGTTGATCATTATTAATGTGGCTAAATCTGTGTAGTTGGTGTTAGATTACATAGTTAATGTATTTGTTCAACAAAGAAACAGCGTTTAAGCAGTGTCCAAGAGAGTTGGTATTGTGTGCTACTTGAGATTCAGCTAATTGTGTCTCAGTTTTCTCTCATTTATAAAATAGAAACAGTAATAGTTTGACTTGATAAGTTTGTTTAGGAAGATATAGCAAGCTTATATAAAAAAGTTCTCGGAAAAGTGTCTACTACCACTTAGTAAGCACTGAGTGTATGGCAGATTATAGATAACATGCTAATTTTTTATTTTGATTAAAAGGATAAACTCTGGTAAATCTTCTTAAACCAAATGCAGAGGGTCTGTCCAAACTTCTTAGTTTATTAGACACTATTTCAGGGGGAAAGACAGATATTTACCAGGGGTTAGAATATTTTTTCCCTGGAATAATATTGTTTTAATAGACGTGGATGTTTATCTTTGTTAAGTCACTCTTTGCAGTAGGAAAGATGAGCAAGATAACTGTTAAGATTATGGCTTTGTCATTCAAACTTTTTTTGTCTTTTCTATTGTCAGCAGCTTTTTAGTTCCTCAGGGGGTGGAAAAGGTGGCGCACATCTTTGACAACATCTCACAGGTGATAATGTTGTTTATAAAGTAGCAGATGTCTGGGAAGTGGTAGAATATCAATGTACAGTTTGCCTAACTTGTGGAAGGTAGGAGAAAATGTAATAAAAGGGATACAAATATTATTTCCAGTTTCCCAGTGGGTATTAAAGCAGAGCAGCTGAATGCTTTCAACCTTGGTAAGAAGTAAGAGACTTGAGATATAATCAAGTTTTATGATTTGGTGCAATCCTTAAATTATCTGTGCCATTGTGTTATTATGTTAACAATGAAGGTGCTCCTTTGGTAAGGTACTGTATAGCACTAAAATGTTGCTATCTGTTTTAGTATACTTTCTGTAAGTTAAAAAAAGTCACCCTTCACAATTTACTCCAGTCAATGTGGAGTGGCAATCACTGCTATCATTCTCAGTCTTTGAGTAGACAACACTTACAGAAAATTTTAAAAGAAAACATGAAATTTTCTAAGTATTTCATAATCATGTTAATTATCAAATATTTTAAACTGCTTAAAGGAAATTACAGATGCAAACATTTCTGTTACTGTTCAACTGTAGGATGGAAATGCTTAATTCTTTGGAATATCAGTCTCAGTTTTCTGAGTTCATTAGACTATTTTTAGTTCAAAAGACTATTTTTAATGAAAAGTTTCAATAAAAATCCCAGGTGTAAATGTTGTGTTGTGGCTCAGATAATGTTTCAATGTTTTGTTGCCTACTTCATCAGATCTCTGCCTCCAAAGAAGGTTGTAAATTGTTAATTATAGATGAATATGTGCGGTCCCATTCTTTATTGCACAAACTAAGTGGAAGAAAGTAAATTGAAGTGTAGTGAAAAATTAAAAAAAAATTATTAGAGGAAGAAGAGGACTTTTTTTTTCTTAGTCTAAAAAGTTTGCTTAGAAAACATGCATGAATTTAGTTTTAAAATCAAATTTATTAAATAATGTGCTAAAGCAGTGAACATGCTTTAGACATGTTCATCTTTCTTCAGGGAGAAAATAAAGAAGTCTTATTTACAATTTAATTCTAATTCATTTGATTTGACAAATTAAATGTGAGAATGTAAATAGAAAACCTGAAGGGAAGAGGAAAAATCATCAAAAACAGGCTGTGTGTGTGTGTGTGTGTGTGTGTCCCCGCCACCCTGTTAGCATGTCAAGAGAAGGCTCTGAGAGAATTCAGGGTTAGAATGATTTATGGTTATTCCTTCATTTTATTTATCCTTTTAGGGTTTTGAATAAACAGTACTCAAACTCTCTTGGTTTTTCTCTTTTTGGTTAATGGGCCTTTTGTAAGAACATTGCATTGTAATTAAGTGATCAAATTCAGGCTGGCACAATAGAAAAAGCTATAAACTGCTTTTAGATTTCAGGAAGTGCAAAATCATCTCATTTCCCCTGACACTATAACTTTTATTATTTGATTCATGCCTCTTCAGCCTTTCTACCTAGTTTGTAGAATAGACCTTAGGTAATACTGAAGAAATAGAATGTATAGAAAGCTGAAGATACTAGAAACAAAAATAAGATTATTTCTGGGAGAATAATGAGAATCCACTGAGATTCCAGAAGAAATATACTTGGTCATGGAGAAGAAGACAATAAAGAAAAGCTTAAAAATATTGCTCATTTGGGGTGCCTGGGTGGCTCAGTGGGTTGAGCTTCTGCCTCCGTCTTGAGTCGTGGTCTCGGGGTCCTGGGATTGAGCCCCGCATCGCATCGGGCTCTCTGCTCAGAGGGGAGCCTGCTCCCCCGCTCCGCCCCGCCTGCCTCTCTGCCTACTTGTGATCTCTTGCTCTGTCAAATAAATGAATAAAATATTTTAAAAATAAATTGGTCATTTATTTCAAATGACCATAGAAGTTTTCAAATCCAGTCTTATTGCTTAGGAATGAACATCTGAACCACAAGTAATGGTCATTTATTTTTAGAAGTTATCCAGGCTTAGATATAATGATGCCTTTATGTGCTTCAAAGTAACTTATTCCCCCAAGCAATCATGATAAACAGAAAAGCCCACCATCATCTGAAACATTTAACTCTTCTATTGAGTTTCCCAAGTGTGTACTCATTTTCCCCAAAGTTAGATTAAAAACAATTGTATAAAAGCATTTCTGTGTCTTACACTATTCTAGTTTCTCTTAGGTATAGACAATATATTTCCCCAGTGCCTCTCACATTTCTGATCTTATTCCAAAAGAGTGCACAAACTAATTAAGAAAAATGCATTTATTAAAAAAAAAAAAAACTGGGCACCTTTTGTTATCTCAGAGGAACACAGTACTTTGCAAAAATTAGAGGCTTGCTTAGACCTGCATTAAAGGAATTGCCAATAGTAGCATCATACACGGTTACTTCCAACTGCTTTGATTTGGATATATATATATAGATATAGGTATAGGTATAGATTACATATAGATATAGATTTTTTAAATATTTTATTTATTTATTTGACAGAGAGCGAGAGCAGGAACACAAGCAGGGGGAATGGGAGAGGGAGAAGCAGACCTCCTACAGAGCAGGGAGCCCTATGCAGGGCACCCTGGACATATATATTTTTCAAAAGCCGATTCCTGCAATGTTTAAAAGTTTAGAAAGGGAAGAAACCTTTATATGCCTTAGAAATTCTACCTGTAATTGTAAGGATTAAATGAAAGATCTTTTACAAAGATAGACTCAAAGTCTAAGAAGGTAACACTAATTCAACTACCACTAACCCAAAGTGGGGAAGCAGAGAAAAGCCTTCAAAGTCATAGACTAAAATCCCTTAGGGGAAAAGAAACATTGAGATTGAATGATGGGAAGAACTGGATACCATGAAACCTGAAGATATCTGTGGCATTTCAAAATGAAAAACATTTCTTAGCTTTCTTACTAGACCAATAAGCAGTAGTCTAAATAATAGAGGTATCCGGGGGGCTAAGTCATTTGCAGTTCCTTACTGCATGTGTGTGTAAGTCTGTTCTTCAGAAAAATCAGTAGATGAAAAATTAAAATCTCACCTTAACCATCTATTTTGTTTTCAGATACTGTGCATTGAAAGGTGCAAACCTCAGGGGATGCGTGTGTGGGATATGTTAGGACAAAGAGGTCTTAAACTCTACAATATGACCGACAACAAGGCAGGTGATTAAAAAGAAAAGAAGAAAAATTCTAAGTTACAACCATGATTAAAGAGAGACTAGGATTTCATTAATTTACATGTCTTTTTGTGTTGCTCTTTGCCCATGCTGGCTCTAACATGCTTTGCCCAGACAAGGACTAATTTTTCTCACCCCTCCTTACATATAGGTGAGACCATTTGAATATTTCTCTTTTAATGAAATCTGAACTGAAAGAATATATGACACTTTGGAGCCCATGGTTTTAATTATTTTCGAGACTTTTTTTTTCCCTCATTTTAAACTCACCTATGTTGGCATTGGGAATCCTAGGTGGATATCACACAGTAAAATTAAGAGGAGCTGCTTATATAGTACATGAGCATTATGCCACTGGGAAAATTATTTCTTAAGTCAGTGCAGTAAAGGGGCCACTGATGATGACTTCCATATAGCAAAGCTCCAGTATAAAGATCTGCTGTTTGATCTGACATAAGTTCTGAATTTCAGGGCCTGTGACAACTTTATTTCTCACTTTAATTAATAAAATTGCAATCTGTTTTTTTCCTTCAGTCTCCACTCTTTAGTTAGCATAAGACAGTCCCTGAGGGACTGATTATCCCTGAAAATGGAAAGAAGAGCATCCCAGCGCTTCTAAGGCAGAGAGCCAGATGCAGCCAGCCTTCCCTTTGATCATTTTATTATAATTTATATCTTTATTCACTCTAATGATTTCTAAGATGAGGATATAAATGTGTTTGTTTCCAAATGATCCATTTTTAGAAAACTAGTTGAACAATCTTGGCCTTTCTTATAAAATATTAATGTTTTATTTAAAATCAAATATTGTTATATTGAGTACATACTTATCAGAAGGAAATTTGTCATACTGATACATAGAAATTTGTGACATTATCAATAAATACATGAGTTGGATGTTATTAACTTTTTAAGTGTATGTGTGGAATTCTGCATCCGCTTTTATATTACTTGGCATCTCATGTAGTACATTCCCATATTTGGGAGATGTCATGGTGAATGTGGTAGGCAGAAAAATAAACCCCTAAAAATGTCCAAACACAAGCCCTGGAATGTGTATATTGTTACCTTACATGACAAAGAGTCAAAAGGTCTCTGTAGTTGTGATTAGAAATAAATACTTTGAGATAGGAAATTATCCTGGATTATCCCTTGAAGAAATCTAGTCACATGAGTGCTTAAAAGTAAGAACCTCTCTTGGCTGAGGTTACAGACAGATGTGACAACGAAGAAGGGTCCAAGAACTGAAATGGTGCTGGTTTTGTAGTTGAAGGAAGAAGAGCACAACCTAAAGGATGTACAGACCTCTGGAAGCTGGAAAATGCAACAGATTATCCTCTAGAGCAGTCAGGGCAGAACACAGCCTTGTTGACATCCTGAATTCTGTGTAGGACTTCTGACCTACAGAAATATCAAATAACAAATTTGTGTTGTTTAAGTTGCTAAATTTGTGTTAATGTGTTATGATGGCAGTAGAAAGCCAATGCAGTAAGCAATTTACATCAATTATAAGAGGAAGATACCTGTGAAGACATCTTGTAGTCATGAAGATGAAGGACAAGAATGAAACAGGAGAACTCACAGAGAACGAACTGTACCATCAGAATATCATGGAGTTTGTTACGGGGATTCTCCTGTTTACTATTGACCTTTAAAGGAGCAGCATCCCTTGTACACAAAGGACACTCTTAACAGGACAAAGATTTTATAATCTCAACTTTGGGAAAAGAATTAAGGTGAAGGATCTTGTTTGATTAAAGAAGATGCACTGAACATGGAAATATTTAAAGGAGGGTGCCAGCCCGGTTTTTTTTTTTTTTTCTTTCAGTGGTAGTCTTAGAAAGAGTGACAATGGACTAAATGTCCATGATTCCAATTAAAAGAAACTTGGAAGTTCTCACTTGCTGCAGCTGGCCCACACTCCACGTTCTCCCACCACTCGTTCTCTGCATCTACAGCCTCCACCTCCACAATGGAAGAAGAGATCACTGAGCTCATCATTGACAATGGGTCTGGCACATGCAGGGCAGGCTCTGCTGGAGATGATGTCCCTTGAGCTGTGTTTCTGTCCATTGTCAGGTAACCCTGAAACCAGAGCAGTAAGGTGTATATGGCCCAGAAGGACTCCTACATGGGTGATGAGGCCCAGAACAAGTGGGGCATCCTGACCCTCAAGTACCCCATTGAACAAGACATTGTTATCAATTGGGATGACATGAAGAAGACACAGCACCATACCTTCTACAATGAGTTGCCCTGACCCCTGAGGAGGATCCAGTCCTGATGACCGAGGGCCACAGAACCCCAAGTCCAACTGTGAAAAGATGACTCAGATCATGTTTTAGATCTTCAAAACCCCAGCCATGTATATGGCCATCCAGGCTGTGCTGTCCCTGTATGCTCTGGCTGTACCACTAGTATCATCATGGACTCTGGGGATGGGGTCATCCACACTGTGCCTATTGATAGGGGGTACGCCCTGCCCCATGCCATCCCGTATCTAGACCTGACTGGCCCTGGACCTGAGGGATCACCTCATGAAGATCATCAAAGAGTGTGACTACAGCTTCATCACCACCTCTGAGTGGGAAATCATGAGTGATATCAAGGAGAAGTTTTGTTATGTCACCCTGGATTTCAAGCAGGAAAAGGCCACTGCAATATTCTCATCCTCCCTGGAGAAGAGTTATGAGCTATCTGATGGGAAGATGACCACCACTGACAATGAGCAGTTCTGCTGTCTTAAGGTGCTCTTCCAGCATTCCTTCCTGGGTATGGAATCCTGTGGTATCCATGAGACCACCTTCAACTCCATGAAGTGTGGGGTTGATATCTGGAAGGTCTTCTATGTTAACACGGTGCTCTCTGGTGGAGTCAGCATGTACCCCGGCGTTGTCGACAAGATACAGAAGATCATAGCTCTGACACCCAGCATGATGAAGGTCAAGAGTATTGCTCCTCCTGAACGCAAGTACTCCATGTGGATTGGGGACTGCATCCTGGCCTCACTATTTACCTTCCAGTAGATGTGGATCAACAAGCAGGAATATGATGGACTGGACCCCTCCATCATCACCACAAATGCTTCTAAATGGACTGTGAGCAGATGTGTAGCATTTGCTCTGTGAGTGAATTCCAAAGTATAAATTTGCCCTGGCAAATGTATACACCTCATGCTAGCCTCATGAACCCAGAATAAGCGTTTGAAAAGAAATTTGTCTTTGAAGCTTGTATTTGATATCAGCACTGGATTGTAGAACTTGTTGCTGATCTTGAACTTGTATCCAAGTTAACTGCTCCGTTGGTATATGTTTAATACCTTGTACATATATTTGATTTAACTCCTTGGTACAAACTGCTAGGTCACTATGTGGCTAGGGTTGAGACCACATTTATGGAAAAGAAATCCATTGGTTTGAAAATCTGTGAGACCATGAGTTTCTTCATCTGTACAGGCTCTTAATGTATAAGAGGTACCTATTCCAGGACTTCTCTAGAGGGTGGGAAGAGTCCTGGATGAATTGTCATTTCTGTCTTGCCATTCTGACAGGGTGGGGAAGGTCTGACACTTAGGACCCACTTTCATTTCTTAACCTATGTTTTCCAGCCAGAACACCATGGGTGGTTAATTGCCTTGAGTTGGAAAACAGTTCGCATTTAAAACTATAAATTCATTTATCCTTTTAATTTATGTAACATTTTTGTATGCAATTCTTAATTCCTTAAGAGAGGACAACAAATTTTGGTTTTCTACTGTCATGTGAAAACATTAGGCCCCAGGAACTCATCATTGTGTGAGGAAAACAAAGTGCTATAGTGAAAAATAAACAAACAAAAAAACCAAATCTGGATGAGGAGGCATTGGACTCAGTCTGATTTCAATTATTTTAGTTTTGGTTGGGCTTTTAGTACCTGTCAGATGCTTGCCCTATTTTTTCCTCTTTGCTGCTAGTCATGATTGTATAGCACAAAGAAAACAGGACAGAGGAATTAGCAAACACCTGATCATGTATTTTTCTCTTGTATTTTCAACTTTGAGATATACTTGACATATTGTGTAAGTTTAAGATGTACAAAGTGATGATTTGGTACATGTATATATTGTGAAATGTTTGCTACACTACCATAAGGCTAGTTAACATCCTTCACTTAACATAATTATCATTTTGTTACTACAGTAAGAATATTAAACTCTATTCTCATAGTAACTTTTAAGTATTCAGTACAGTATTATTAACTATAGTCACCATTCTTGTGCTTTAAATGCCTAGAACCAATCAATCTTATAACTAAAAGTTTGTACCCCTTGTTCACTATCTCCCCAATTCTCCACCCCTCAGTCTCTAGCCACCAACATTCTATTCTCTATTTCTATGAACTTGGAGTTTTAGAATCCACATATAAGTGATATCATACAGTATTTGTTTTTCTCTTCCTGACTTATTTCATGTAGCATAATGTCCTCAAGTTCCAGACATTTTGCTGAAAATGAGGATTTTCCTTTTTTATGGTGACTGAAAAACACTCTAATATGTATTTATACCATAATTTCTTTATCATTCATCCATTGATGGACACTTAGTTTACTTCCATGTCTTGGCTATTGTGAATAATGCTTCAACGACAATGGGGGTATAGATTTCTCTTTTAGACAGTGATCCCATTTCCTTTGGATATATACATAGAAGTGAGATTGGTAGATCATATGGTAGTTGTAGTTTTCTGGTTTCCTTCTCCTCCTCCTTCTTCTCCTTCTCCTTCTTCTTCTTTTCTTTTCTTTTTTCTTTCTTTCTTTCTTTCTTTTTTTTTTTTTTTTGAGGAACCTACATGTTGTTTTCCATAGTGGCTGCACCAATTTACATTCCCACTAACAGAGCACAGGATTTCCTTTTCTTCGCATCCTTGCAAACACTTACCTCTTGTCTTTTTTATAATAACCATTCTAACAGGTGTGAGGTGATACATCATTGCGGTTTTGATTTGCATTTCCCTGATGATTAGTGATATGAGTTCCTTTTCATGTACCCATTGGCCATCTGTCTGTCATCCTTGGAAAAATGTTTATTCAGATCCTCTACCCACTTTTTCAATGGGATGTTTTTCTTTGTTATTCAGCTATATGAGTGCCTTTTTTTTTTTAAGATTTTATTTATTCATTTGAGAGAGAGAGCATGAACAGGGGGAAAGTGCAGAGGGAGTAGCAGGCTCACAGCTGGGCAGGGAGCCTAACAAGGGCTCAATCCCTGGACCCTGGGATCATGATCTGAGCTGAAGACAGACACTTAACTGACTGAGCCGCCTAAGTGCCTGTCAGCTGTATGAGTTCTTCATATGTTTTAGATGTTGACATCTTATCAGATACATGGTTTGAAAATGTTTTCCCATAACAAAAGGCTGCCTTTTCATTTTGTTGATTGTTTATTTTGCCATGCTTTAGTTTGATGTAGTCCCGGTTGTTGATTTTTGCTTCTGTTGATTGCATTTTTGGTGTCCTATCCAAAAAGTCATTGCTAAAACGTGTTGAGGAGCTTTTCTCTTTGTCTTCTTCTAGGATTTTTGTGGCTTCAGTATTATGCTCAAGTCCTTGATCCATTTTGGGATAATTTGTGTCAGGATTTTAAGATAAGGGTCCAATTTCATTTCTTGTTTGTGAAATTCCAGTCTTCGTAATACCACTTAATGAAGAGACCATCCTTTCCCTACTGAGGATTCTTGGCTCCCTTGTCCACTATTAATTGACCATATATGCCTGGGTCCATTTCTGGGCTCTTGATTCTGTTCCATACATCTTTGTGTCTCCTTTTATTTCTGTACCATACTGTTTTGATTACTATAGTTTTGTAATATAATTTGAAGTCAGGAAGTATGATGTTTTCAACTTTGTTATTAAGATTACTTTAGCTATCAGGGTCTTTGATGATTCCATATGAATTTCCATGAAAAATGTCATTGGAATTTTGATAGAGATTGCATTAAATCTATGGACTGTTTGGTGTAGATAGGATGGGCTTTTAAGAATATAATATTAACAGTTCTGATCCACAAGCATAGAATATACTTCTATTTGTGTTTTCTTCTATTTTTTTCATCAGTGTCTTATAGTTTTTAGAGTAGAGATCTTTCACCACCTAGGGTAAATTTATTCCTAAGTATTTCATTATTTCATTGTTTTTGATGCTTTGGTAAGTAGGATTTTATAGGTTGATAGTAACTAAGATAAATATCTTTTTCAGACAGTTATTGTTGATGTATAGATACAATAGTAGTTTTTGTATGCTGATTTTGTACCTAAAACTATACTGAGTTCATTATTCTATCAGTTTTTTCTGGTGGACTCTTTAGTATTATCTATATAAAAGATCGTGTCATCAGCAAACATACAATTTAACTTTTTCCTTTCTGATTTGGATGACTTCTATTTCTTTTTCTTTCCTAATTGCTCTGGCTAGGACTAATAGTACTATGTTGAATAAAAGTGACAAGAGTGGGCATCTTTGTCTTATTCTGAAACTCAGAGGGAAAGCCTTCAGTCTATTATCTTTGAGTATGATGTTAGTTGTCAGCCTGTCATTTACAGATTTTATTGTGTTGAGTTATGTTTATACCCAATTTGTTGAGAGTTTTTATCAAGAAAGGATGTTAATGTTGTCAACTTCTTTTTCTGCATCTATTGAAATGATCTTATGATTTTTGTCTTTCATTCTATTAATGTGGCATATCACATTTATTGATTTGTGTATGTGGAACTATTCTTGCATCCCAGGGGTAAATCCCGTTTGATCATGATGTATGACCCTTTTAATGTGCTATTGAATTTGTTTTGGTATTTTGTTGAGACTTTTCATCTATATTAGGGATATTGATTTATAGTTTTATTCTTTTGTAGTGTCTTTTTCTGACTTTGGCATTAGGGTAATACTAACCTCATAAATTATTTTGAAAGTGTTCTGTCTTAAGTTTTCTGGAATATTTTGAAAAGGACTGGCATTAATTCTGTTAGGTGTTTAGAATTCACAGTGAAGCCATTTGTCCTGAACTTTTTCTTTGTTGGGAAATCTTTGATTGCTCATTCAATTTCTTTACTTGCTTATTGGTTTGTTCAAATTCTTATTCTTTTTTTTTCCATGATTCAAATGTGGTGAGTTTTGTGGTTCTAGAGGTTTATGCATTTCTTCTATGCTATCCCATTTTTTGGCATAATAATTCATAGTACTCTGTTATGATCTTTTGCATTTCTCCAGTATCAGTTGCAACTTCTCTCATTTCTGATTTTATGTATGGGGGTTACTCTCCTTATTTTTTCTTGGTAAGTTCAGATGAAGGTTTGTCAATTTTTGTTTATCTTTTCAAAGCACACCTCTTATTACCATCTTTTCTATTTTTATTCTCTATTTGATTTATTTCTTCTTGGATTTTATCTTCTTCCTTCCACAAACTTTTGGCTTAGTTATTTTTTTAGTTCCTTAAGGCTTAAAGTTATGTTGTTTATTTGATTTCTTTTTTAAATGTAGACATTTATCACTATGAAAGTCCCTGTTAACACTTCTTCTGGTACATCTCTTAAGTTTTGTTGTGTTTCCATTTTTGTTTATTGTAAGATATTTTTTCTTTTGTTGTTGTAAGATATTTTGTAAGATAAGGTTTTCCTTTTGATTTCCTCTTTAACTCATTGGTTATTCAGGAGTATGTTTAATTTTCACATATTGTGAATTTTCCAGAGCTCTTTTTGTTATTTCCAGTTCCATTCCATTGTGATCAGAAAAGAAAACTTGGTATGATTTCATTCTTAAATTTGTTAAGACTTGTTTTGTTACCTCACATATAATCTCTCCTTTGTTCCATGTGCACTTGAGGAGAATATATATTTTGCTTCTGTTGGATGGAAACTTCTACGTTTATCTGTTATGTCTATTTGGTCTAAAAAATAGTTCAAGTCCAACATTTTTTGTGGATTTGGGGTCTGGATGATTTATCCATTGTTGAAAGTGGGGGATTGGAATGTCTTACTATTACTATATTACTGTTACTCCCTTCACATTTGTTAGTATTTGCTTAATATATTTCAGTGTTCTCCTGGTGTGTGTGTGTGTGTGTGTGTGTGTGTGTGTGTGTGTGTGTGTCTTTGAAGATAAAGTGAGTCTTTTATAGTTGGGTCGTGGTTTTTGCTGTTGTTGTTGTTTGTTTTTGTTTTTAATCCATTCAGCACGCTGTGCCTTTATAAGGACTTATTTTCTCTTACCATTTTGTTCATTGTTTTCTAGCTGATCTGTAGTTCCTTTGTTTCTTCCCCTCTTGCTGTCTTCCTTTGTGAATTGATGATTTTCTTCAGTGGTGTACTTTGATTCCCTTCTCTTTATCTTGTATTTTGGTAATCCCAAGGCTTACTTGAAACCTCTTAGAGATGTAAAAGGTTACTTTCATCTGATAATATCTTAACTCTGATCACACAAAAATGCTACCCTTTTACTCTCCCCTACATTTTGTTTTTGATGTCAAAAATTACATCTTTTTATATTGTGTATATTAACAATTTTTTATAGTTACTGCCCTTTTAAATACCATGTCCTTTAATCTTTACTGGAGTTATGTGGTTAACATGCCACTATATTTCTCTATTATTCTGAATTACACTATATACTTAGCTTTACCAGTGTATTGTGTATTTTTACATGTTTTTATGGTACTAATTACCATCCTTTCGTTTCAGCTTGAAGAACTCCCTTCAGCATTTCTTGTAAGGCAGGTCTAGAAGTGTGAAATCTCTTAATTTCTGTTGTGTAGGAAGGACTTTATATCACCTTCATTTTTGAAGGACAACTTTGCTGAGTAAAGTATTCTCGAATGGCATTATTTTGTCTTTTAGCACTTTGAATATATCATTGCATTCACCTGGCCTCCAAGGTCTTTGCTGAGAAATCTGATAATTTTACAAGAGTTCATGCAGGTGCACAGCTGGAATGGCTAGCACATGTGAATCCAGTGGTGAGACCAATGACTTGAGATAGGATCTAATTCAGACCCACAAGGTGTTGTAAGGGCTTTATCTGTCTATGTACATTTCTGTGGCTGCAGGATGTCACCATGGGTATGCATGTAACATTGGAAGTCAGTGACAGAATTCAGGCAATTGGTATACAGATGCATGACTGAAGGGCTAGTGCGAAGTGTGCACATGGCAGTAGGAGTCAACGCTTGGGGTCTAGAGTAGCATTTAGCATTTATTAGTGGCAGAGTCCTGGGCTGGCTGCCTGCCAGTTTGGATCCCAGATTTTGGCAGGGGTCAGGAAGGGATCAGGAAAGATTGATTGACTGATTTTTATTTTTACTTTTTTTTGAGTGGGGGGTGGAGAGGGATGGTGGATGATGCAGACAAAATGAAGCTGTTCTTGCTTCCTTTGTTGTGTCATTATTATCAGGTTTTTTGTTCTATCATGTTGGTGAAGTTTCTTAAGTGAACACCTTTGCTCTCCCAGAACTGTTTTGTTCACAAAAACTTGTCTTAATTTGTTGATCTTTGGAAGGCAATAGAGGCTGGGGTCTCCTAATTCACCATCTTAGAGATGTCACACTTCTTATGATTTTTTCCTTTCATGGAATTTTTGCCCATTCATATGTCAGTGCAAGTATTTCAAATATAGTAGTAGCATTATCCTATAGTTTAATATTTAATAAAATAAGTGACCCTGATCACTCATTATTCAACTCTTTTGGATGTTCTAGTTAATCTTTTTTTTTTTTTTGATTGAAGTATAAATGACATACAATGCTACATTATTTTTAGGTGTACAACATATTAACAATTCTATAAATCCCTCAGTGCTCACCACAATACATGTAGTCACCATCTGTCACCATGCAACATTATTATAATATCATTGACTATATTCTTTATGCTGTACTTTTCATATCTATGAATTTTATATATATTTTTTTAAGATTTTATTTATGTTTTAGGAAGAGAGAGTACAAGTAGGGGGAGGAACAGAGGTAGAGGGAGGAGAGGGAAAGAATCTCAAGCAGACTCCATGCTGAGCACAGAGCCAAATGTGGGGCTCGATCTCACAACCCTGAGATCATAACCTGAGCTGAAAAAACAACATTTGGGCATTTAACAAACTGAGCCGCCCAGGTGCCCTATCTCCATGATTTAAATATTTTATAAATGGAACTTTGCATCTCTTAATCCCCTTTATCTGTTTCACCCTTTCCCACCCACTTGCCTCTGGCAACCACATTTGTTCTCTGTATTTAGAAGTCTGTTTGGTTTTATGTTTGTTTTTTGTTGTTGCTTTTTTTTTTTTTTTTAAGATTCCACATATAAATAAGTGAAATCATATGGTGTTTGTCTTTCTTTGTTTAGCTTATTTCACTTAGCATAATATCTCCAGGTCCATCCATGTTGTCACAAATGGCAAGATCTCATCCTTTTTTTATGACTAATATTCCAGTATGTGTGTGTGTGTGTGTGCATGCATGTGCACATACACATCACATCTTATTGATGGATACATAGGTTGCTTCTATATATTGGCTATTGTAAATACTGCTTCAATTAACAAAGTAGTGCATATATCTTTTTGAGTTAGTGTTTTTATTTTCTTTGGATAAATACCCAATAGGGGAGTTACTGGATCTTATGGCATTTCTATTTTTAATTTTTTTTTTTTTTTTTGAGGAATTGCCATACTCTTTTCCCCAGTGGCTCTACCAACTTACATTCTTACCAACAGCACACAAGGGTTCCTTTTACTATTCACATCATCACCACCACTTATTAGTCCTTGAGTTATTGATTTTAGCCATTCTGAAAGGAGATAATATCTCCTTGTGGTTTTCATTTGCATTTCCTTGATAATTAGTGATGTTGAACATCTTTTCACATGTCTTTTGGACATCTGTATGTCTTCTTTGAAAAAATGTCTATTCAGGTCTTCCCATTTGTGATCAGATTATTTGTTGTTTTGGTGTTGAATTGTGTAAGTTCTTTATATATTTTAGTTATTAAGTCTGTTCTCAGAAACATCATTTGCAAATATCTTCTCAGTAGGTTGTATTTTCATTTTGTTGTTGGTTTCCTTCACTGTGCAAAAGGGTTTTTTTTTTTTCTTTTAAAGATTTTATTTATTTGACAGACAGAAATCACAAGTAGGCAGAGAGGCAGGCAGAGAGAGAGGAGGAAGCAGGCTCCTTGCTGAGCAGAGAGCCTGATGCGGGGCTCGATCCCAGGACCCCCGGATCATGATCTGAGCCGAAGGCAGAGGCTTTAACCCACTGAGCCACCCAGGCGCCCCCAAAAGGTTTTTATTTCGGTATAGTGCCAATAGTTTATTTTTGCTCTTGTTTCCCTTGCCAGATTCCCTTGACAGATTAGAAAACTGTTGCTAAGGCTAATGTCCCTTAGATCACTGCCTGTGTTTTCTTTTAAGAGGCTTATGGCTTCATGTCTCACATTTAGGTCTTTAATCCATTTTGAGTTTATTTTTGTGTATGGTATAAGAAAGTGATCCAGTTTTGTTCTTTTGCATGTAGTTGTTCAGTTGTTGAACAACTATTTATTGAAAAGACTATCATTTCCTGTTGTATATATTTTTATCTCCTTTGTTATAGATCAATTGACCATGTTGGTGTGAGTTTATATCTAGGTTCTTTATCCTATTTCACTGATTTGTGTGTCTGCTTTTATGGCAGTACCATACCATTTTTGTGGCTATTTGGGGTCTTTTGCAGTTCCACACAAATTTTAGTATTATTGTTCTAGCACTGTGAAGAATGCAGTTTGTATTTTGATAGGGATGGCATTTTTAACAATATTTCTTCTTCTACTCCATGAGCATGGAATACCTTTCCATTTGTCTGTGTTGTCTTCAATTTTTTTCATCAATGTTTTATAGTTTTCAAAGTTCTTTTACTCTTTTGGTAAGTTTATTTCCTATTTTATTCTTTTTGGTATAATTGTAAATAGGATTGTTTTCTTAATTTTTGTTTCTGCTAATTGTTATTAGAGTATAGAAACACAACCAGTTTCCATATATTAATATTGTATACTGAAACTTTATTCACTTTTTACTTCTATTAGAAGTAAAAAAATCTATTGGAAAAAATCTATTAGATTTTGGTAGTCTTTGGGATTTTCTATATATAGCAGGTCATCTACAAATAGTGACAATTTTATTTATTCCTTACCAATTTGGATGCTCTTTATATCTTATATTCCTTTTTCTTCTTTTCTATATCTAGCCAGGGCATACAGTACCATGTTGAATAAAAGTGGCAAGAAGGACATCCTTGTCTTGTTCCTGATCTTAGAGGAAACACTTTGAGTATTTCACCATTGATTATGATGTTGGTTCTAAGTTATGTTCTCCCTAAACCCACTATATTGAAAGTTTTTATCATGAAGAGATGTTTTATTTTGTCAAAGTTTTTTCTGTATCTGTGAGATGAACATATGAATGGTTTTTATCCTTTTTTTATTAACAGGATGTATCATATTGATTTGCAAATATCGAACCACCCTTGCGTCCTTGGAATGAATTCCATTAGATCATGGTGAATGATTTTTTAATGTGTTATTGAATGTGTCTTACTAATATTTTGTTGATGCATCTGTGTTCATCAGAGATAATGACCTGTTAGTTTTCTTTTCTTCACCCCCCCTTTTTGTTTTGTTTTGTTTTGTTTTGTAGTGTCTTTGATTTTGGTATCAGGGTAATGGTGGCCTTGTGGAATGAAATTTGGTAGTTTTCCTTCTAGTTTTTGGAATAGTTTGAAAAGAATACATATTATCTCTTCAAATGTTTGGTATAATTTACCTTTGAAGCTGTCTATTCCTGGTCTTTTGTTTGTTGGGAACTTTTTGATTACCAATTCAATTTTATTACTTCTCTGTTCAATTGTTCTATTTCTCTGCATGGGTATCCGAAAGAATAGCAATCTAGACAGAGAAAACTCCCTGTGCATAGTCCTAAAATATGCAACCATCTACTCTTTTAAGGAATAAGAAGTACAGGGAGTGGTTGGAGTAAAGAAAAGGATATAGAATAAAGTAGGACAGGGATTAGAGACTTAACTGGAAGCCAGATCTTTAGGGACTATACAGGTTGTTGTGAGGACTTTGGCTTCTACTGAGTGAGTTGAGAAACGATGGCAGAATTTGATCAGAGGAGTCACATGATCTGACTCACTCTGGCTTCAGTGCTTTGAGGAGAATGTAGGGGAATAAGGATAGAAGAAGACCAATTAGGATGCTAATTCTAGCATCTAAGTGAGAGATGATGGTGGCTTGGACCAAGGTTGTAGCAATAGAGGTAAAATTATATTTGAGTAAATAACTATTTTTATGTTTGAAAGATATGTGCAAAGGTTTTATTGATTGAAATGTATAAGAAAATGGTCTGGAAACACTAAAGAGTATTTCTGAAACCACTTATAGCATAAAAGATTATATGGAATACATTTTGGTTTGCTCTGCAATTCATGTCTTATTGGGTTCTCATGAATTTTCAACTGCCAACCCTCTATATTTTAGTATCAAACTAATTATAGATCATTGAAAATCTTTTATGCAACACATTTCTTTGTGCCAGTCCTTATGATATTATATGCCTCAGTGAAAGCAATGCACGTGGTTTCCACCTCCCTGAAGTTTATCCTCGAAGCTGGGAAAGAAGCAACACACACATACACAAACATTTATTTAAACATTTATTTTAGATAAATCCTCTGAAAGAAGTTAATGGAGTGATGGTCAAATGTGTGCGAAGTCATGTGCAAAGGCACATCACAGGAGGCAATATCTATGTTAGGGCCTAAAATTTGAAAAGATGCTAGCTTTGCAAAGAACAGAAGGAAGGGATCCACAACTTACATAGAGACAAGAGCATACACGGTGGCCCTAATCAACGTGCTAAAATTTATGCATGATTTTTCATGAATGATAATGCATAAGTGTATTTTATTATTCTGGTTTAAATTTGTGCTTTAAACACTAACCATTTTGGTACCTATTGAGAGAGGGATAAAGAACTACTAAACAATCTCTTGCGCATTAAAAATAATCTTAACAGTCACATTTGTCTCGGATCTTAATGAAGTAGTTATGTTCTCTACCTAAAATATTATATCCAGGTTGTATTTTTAAAACTGGGAAAAATTAAGGGCACCTGGGTGGCTCAGTCAGTTGAGCATCTGCCTTTGGCTCAGGTCATGATCCCAGGGCTCTGGGATCAAGCCCAAGGCCCTGTTTTGGTCTCTCTGCTCAGCAGGGTGTCTGTTTCTCCCTCTCTCACTCCTTTTGCCTGCGACTCCTCCATCTACTTGTACCCTCTCTCTCTGTCAAAAAATAAATAAATAATGTCTTTTAAAAAATTGGGAAAAATTAACTATCAAAACTCAGAATTACTTCATATGAGATTGTCATAAATAAAGGCAAAATTATATATTTATGATCACAGGCTCAGAAGCTAACCAGGGTGAGTGGAAAGCAAGATCTTCCCCTTATTAGCAGGATGATCTGCAACAAATTACTTAATTTCTAGGTGTCTCAACTTCCTCATCAGTACAATGAGGGTTTTTGTGAGCATTATATGCACTACTAGGTATTTACACCAAAGACATAGATGTAGTGAAAAGAAGGGCCACATGCACCCCAATGTTCAGAGCAGCAATGTCTACAATAGACGAACTGTGGAAAGAGCCAAGATGCCCTTCAACAGATAAATAGATAAAGAAGATGTGGCCCATATATACAATGGAATATTACTCAGCCATCAGAAAGAAGGAATAACCAACTTTTGCATCAACTTGGGTAGAACTGGAGGAGATTATGCTGAGTGAAATAAGTCAAGCAGAGAAAGTCAGTTATCATATGGTTTCACTTATTTGTAGAACGTAAGGAATAGCATGGAGGACATTAGGAGGAAGAAAGGAAAAATGAAGAGGGGGAATCAGAGGAGGAGACAAACCATAAGAGACTATGGACTCTGGAAAACAAGCAGGGTTTTGGAGGGGAGGTGGTTGGAGGAATACATTAGCTGGGAGGTGAGTATTAAGGAGGGTATGTATTGCATGGAGCTCTGGGTGTTATACACAAACAATGAATCATGGAACACTACATCAAAAACTAATGCTATGCTGTATGGTGACTAACATAATAAAAAAATTTATACATCTAAAATCTTGTTATAGTGCATGGCATATAGAAAATAATTCATAAGTGATTTTTATAGCTCTGATTATTACATAACTCCATTTCTAATGAATTTCATTGTAATGAAGTAAACTTTATAACATGTGCAAGAGAACCCAATAAACAATTTTAGGATATTAACAGTTTGTGTATGATAGCACAAAAAGTACTCCCTCTAGAGTTATCAAAATAATGCCACAGCAATAGCCATTGTTTGGTTTAGCTATTCAAGTTTCTCTTTGATTTTTGGGAATACTAGCTATTAAATGATAATTATTGAAGTTAATTAATAGAACATAATTCTATATAACCCATTAAATATTAAATGACTCTACCAAATATTTCTGGATCAATTAACAAGTAAGTCTCTAACTCAAATAGATGCAGAGGTAAACCTGCCTTTAGAAAAGTACTACACAATATTATTTGTCTCATCCAAGGTGAAGAGACAATTTAAAAAATGCCATTCTACGTCTTACTCCACTTTCAAATTATGACCTATATTTGGCAAATCAAAAAGAGTCTTGAACAAAAGTCATAGTCGACAAAAGTATGGTAAAGCAGGTCTTGTACATAACACTGTTTTGTTTATTGCATTTAAAGGATGGAGAGAGTTGTTAGATCCAATAGTGGGCAAACCAGTCTCTTCTAGACTTTGGAATTGTTTTGAATAGCAATCCTTTAATGTACCTTGCAATTTAAATGAATGCCATGTTTTTTAACTAGTTTCACTTTAACATATTAGTTATGAAAAAATTTGTTAAAGGTTTTTTTTTTAAGATTTTATCTATTTATTTGACAGAGAGAGTGCAAGCATGAGCAGGGGGAGCAACAGAAGGAGAGGGAGAAGCAGGCTCTCCATTGAGCAAGGAGCTGGATGCCTGCCTGCTCAATGCTAGGACCTTGGGATCATGACCTGAGTCAAAGGCAGATCCTTAACTAACTGAGCCACACAGGCATCCTTTAAAGGTTTTTTAATGGTGTCAAATCAAGTGTTTTGGGGCTATGAAACTGAAGTATGGTATGAGGCTTGTTCTCAAAGATCCTTAGTCTGTTAAGAGAGGAGGCATATCCATTGTTCAATAAAACGTAGACAGAGTTAGGTTTCATGAGAAATGCTTTAGAGATTCATAGGAGAGAGATTAACATTCTAACAAGGATTAAAAAGGGTTGAAATGTGAATGCTTTATAGGGAACAGACAGGTAGGTTAGAAGAATAAAGCGGTCTAAATGGGAGATATAGGAATACCTAATATATTAAACCTATACGCATTCTCCATACCCACAAAGAAATATGCTCTATTTTCTTAAACTGTAAGCCTCTCTTATTTTATACACATTTTTCAACTTTTGATACAAAGATAGAAAAATAAATTTAAAAACTAAAAAACAACTAGAAAATGAATTAAAAACTAAAAAAAATTAGGCAAGAGTGACAATAAATGATAAAGAGGATTTGTCTTATCGTTAATAAGAGCACTGGGAAGGTGGAGGTAGTAGTGGATTAGAGGGGGCTGTTGTAAAGTTTCAGTCTTGGCAATGTTCCAGCTGATAGGTCAACAACTGATATTGTGGGCCTGATAGTACCAGATCTTCTCACTTTCAAGAGAAGCTTGAATTCAAGCTTTGACTATAAAACATCACAATTTTTAGAAGTTGGATCTAGCTATTAAAACTTGAAAAAAACAAATGTCTGAGCTAGACAAACTGCATATGCTGGCTGAATTCAGCTGTACAGTAGGAAGCAATTTGCAGCTGCTCCCTGAGGTAACGTTTTGTTACATTTAGAAAGAATAGTAGGAATTTTTACCTGGATGATGATCATTTCTAAAAGTCTGTATTTGGCTTAGGTTCACAGTTAATACAATGTAAGACAAGAACTGTCAGGATGGCACACATTTATATAATCTATTTCTTCCTTAAACCCTTTTTGCTATGGAGCTAAGAAAAAGCAGAGAATGACATGGATACTCTTGCAATGTGAGAATATATTATCCTAAATTTGTGTTCTAATACCTTACCAAAAACATCAGTGCCCTATGTAACAAATTTATGAATCAGCGGGTGTCTTTGCCTCCCAGAAAGAATTGCTGTGAATTATTAGGTATAAAAGTTTGCCATTGCACAAAAGGTGATAAAACGTTTACTTTCTAAACCAAGGGGGGAGTGCACTCACAACAAATTGAAGCATACTGAGATAGAGAATTATTAACTTTGTAAGTTGCATTATTTCCTTCGCAGACTTCTTTCCATAAGCCTTTGGTTAAAATCCCCTAAATAACTGATCAGATCAACAATAAATCCAAGGGTTCTCCAGTAATCATTTCACATGTTTTCTCTTCCATAGTTTCATTTTTAAACACTCTTCGGTTGAGAATATAAATTTTTAGTATTTAAAGAAATCAGATTTTCTCATTCTCAGGAAACATGGCGATAAGTGAAAACATAATTTTGAAATCTTTGCCTGGAATGTCTAACTGACAGAAGGAAAAATTCTTTTCCACAAAATGTATTTTTTCTCAGGTGGCATTGTATTATGATTTCTTATTTAAAACTATCTTCCCAGGAACATTTTTCAAATGAGCCATCACCATAATTCTGTCTCAATGCCCAGCATCGTTTTCAAACACTGACTGATACAAAATTTAAGGATGATTTTACTTAATTTTCTGGGTCTTGCTTTTTTCCATTTCCTAAAAAACTATGTTTTTATTTTTTCTTCTTCCCCTTTGCCTTGTATGCACTTTCTGTTTCCTCTCTTCTTCCTACTGGAGTGTGTTCCCTTAACTTCACTAAACCCTTTAACTAAAAGATCCCTCCAGAAACCTCCCCCTTTTACTTCTAGCTCTCCTGGGGCTATATTTCATGGCAAAACCCTATTAGCTTATTTTGATGTTTTTATCTTTCTGTGATTAGGAACCAGTCCATGAAGCCAAAACAGACAGTTTTCCAAGGACACTAAGTGGGTTTTCAGATCTCCTGTGAGGAGGAACGGGCTTCAATAAAACATTAGGCCACTACCAAAGTTGACTGGCTTGAGCGATGTAACATCTATATGGTTCCTGCCTTTACTGTAAGTTTTTACTGTAAGTGTAAGTTTACACTCCCATGAACATTAACTCTGCCCAGCTGTAGTGCTTTAAGTGAAGGTTTGCACGCAAATATGGCTTCCATGAAAGTTACCTCGGGGCTAAAGTACTTCCATCATCGACAAAATTAAGCGTCACACTAACTCTCTGGTGGTTTAGTTGGCCTCAGATTCAGTTGTGGCTCATGTTTTATTAATGTGGTGAGATTGTCCTTTATTTTCAGCCTCCCACAGCAGGTGAGCTTGTCATATTCACTAAGAGAGAACGAGAGAAGATTGCCAACCACTTGCGCGAATTGTTTCCACAGCTCTTAATTTCTGTTGAGAGGCACGCAATATAAACAAAGTTTTACTTAACTGCTGGAACATTTGTCAAGGATTGATACACACAAACCTCCATTTCTATGCTATACTATGAAAACCCTGCAGTGTCGTTCCTCTTAGTAACCCTGTGCATGCCAAGCAGAATCCCAGAATTAAGATCTTTGAACACATCCTCTGGCTTTAGCTAGTGGAAAGAAATCTCACTACCTAGAAAACTAGATGGGTGGCCTGGAAATAAGTTAAAAACCACAGTCAGCTACAGTAGAGAGGTTCTGGCCCTTCCTGAGGTTTAACTTTGCCACGGCCAATTCTTCTGTGGTGGATTTTATTCTTTTTTTTTTTTTTAAAGTTCCTAATGTGCTAGACAAATCTTCAAATTCTATTTTATTTTCAGTGCCCAAAATATCCGTGAATACAGAGATTATCTTCCTTGTGAATTAACAGAAATTAAAAATTGACAACAACTATGAGAACCCTTACTGTGTTTAATCCTTATTAGCATAAGCATTCCTCCTGTTCTTAAAAGTTACTGCAATTGCAATTTTTTTCTTGAATTTGAGAAGACCTGTAGTTTAAAAGAGCAGGGTTACAAAATGTACACTACAAGTAATGACAATATGCTGGCCAATGGATTCTGTATATTAATCTAATTCTGTATATTAGTCTAATTACCTAGATAATAAGACTTGAGAACATGAACCAACTACCATCATTGCTTTTTTTCTTTTCCCCTTTTTCTTGAAATGATAATACAGTAAAGGATTTTGGTGAAAATCATACTCAGTTTGAATTTTTAAAATTAAACAGTAGGGACGCCTGGGTGGCTCAGTTGGCTAAGCATCTGATTTTGGCTCAGGTCATGACCCGGGGTCCTGGGACTCAGCCAATGTCATGCTCCATGCTAGGTGGGCACCTGCTTGTTCCTTGCCCTTTGGCCCTCTCCCCGTCATCTCTTTCTATCTCTCAAATAAATAAAATCTTTAAAAGAAGTTAAACAATATGTTTAGTTTTTATATTTATTTTATTTTCCCTGAAAAAATGTTGCAATCTTGGATCTCAAACAGCTCTAAAGGCTATCCATCCATAATCCGTAATGCAAGTCAGGGGATACTTTCTTTAACATCCAATATATTAATCTATTCACTGAATCAGAGAAAAAAAATAGTTGCTATTAATGTTTTCAAAATTTTCTTGTCTTGAATTATCTACTTTGCCTACATATGTAAATACGTATACAAATTTTTTATTTTCACTACATGCTAATTAAATGGGTATTGCCAAACTCTCATCTTTTTTTTTTTTTTTTTCATTGTCAAACTCTTTTCTTTTTTAAATTTGTGCTTTGGGAATCCTTATCTATGATTTCTAATTCTGTGTTTTGATTTAGTTATCTTTAATCAAAATTTCTAGAATAAACAAATGATTTGTAGAAGTTGATGGTTGACACTACTATAAATATGAAACTGCTGCTTTATGTATATAATATAAATTTATAAGTATATTTATATCATATATTTATAAATATATATTTATATATCATCTTGATTAAGATTATCTCAGTGATCTAGAATTAATGTTAAAAATCTCATTACTATTTTCTTTTTTTTTTAAGATTTTATTTATTTATTTGACAGACAGAGATCACAAGCAGACAGAGAGGCAGGCAGAGAGAGAGGAAGGGAAGCAGGCTCCCTGCTGTGCAGAGAGCCCAGTGTGGGGCTTGATACCTAGACCCTGGGATCATGACCTGAGCAGAAGGCAGAGGCTTTAACCCACTGAGCCACCCAGGTGCCCCTCATTACTATTTTCATGTCATTAAAATGGCTGTCTTTTTAATTCCCACTTGATTATTAACATATGGCTTTTAAGGAATCATATCATAATTCTAGTATTGGGAAATACATATTTTATATTTTTTCTTCTAATGTTTTAAAAATCTATTTCATTTTTATTTAAACATTTGTTATTCTGAATGGAGAATTGATTATTTTATCTAAATAGGAAAAGAAAAAGAATACTGTATTTTTAAAAGGACCAATGGTAGTTTTAAGTACAATGCATTTCCACGCAGAAGACAACTATTTAGTGTTCTAGAGAGAAGTCTTTCAGGTACCTTATGCATAATCTGAACTCAAAAATAACTGCTCAATCAAGCTTAGTTTAGAACCATTGCCTTGATTCCTGCTCATTTAAGAGGGTAATATCCGCTGACATTGCCATTCGTGTCATTATTTGAGGATGAGCACGTGCTCTGGAATCACACAGACAAGGGCTTAATTCCTGATCCATGTCTCCCTAGGTAAAGAAAACTGGGTAAGTTATTTAAACCACATTCAGTTTCTCCATCTACAACACGAAAATATTAACAGTTCCCTTCTAAAATTATGATTAAACAGCTGCTCTTTTTATGACAATGAATATTAACATAAAGTGTTAGCACTTTATGGTAGACAAAATTGTAAAACTGTTCCCCCACGATTTATGTCCTTTGATTATTAAACACAAGTCTAGGCACTGTTGTGAAGGGACTTCACAGCTGGAATCAAAATTACTCATCAACTGACCTTAAAAGAGGGAGATTACCCTTGATTATCTGGGGACCCAGTTTAAACACTTGGGTCCTGAAAGTAGGGATGTTTCTCTGGCTGGGATCAGAGCAAGGCTACAGATTTGGGTACAGTGGCAGAAGAGAGATAAGCACACACTAAAGGTCAGATTCAGTGTGTGTGAAGGAGCCTTGCTGTTGTTGGGGAGGCCAGATGTAAAGTACAAAGAAGAATATGGGCAGCCTCGCACAGCAAAGCCAGGCTGCTGGCTAACAGTAATGAAACAGGGACCTCTTTCCTCTAACTGCAAAGAACTGAATTTAGCCAACAACCTAAATGGGCTTGGAAGCAAATTTATTCCTAGAGCCTTGGGAAAAGAAGGCAGCCTTGCTGACGGGTTGATTTCAGCCTGTGAGAGACTCTAAACAGAGCACCAGCTGAATTGTGTTTTACCTGGACTTCTGACCCATAAAAAAAAGTGAGATAATAAATAGGATGTCTTTACTAATTGACTGGAATACACAAGCAGTGAAGAAATGAAGGAATTGTAGGATAAGACACAAATATTGAAGAAACCAATGCATCGTAAGATGGAAAACATGAAAAGGAACTTTCAGAGAAAGTAGGTGAACTTCTCTCTTTTAAACATAGCTACACAAACAAAGGCAGAGAGAGATGAGGACGCAGTTTTGCAAGCTATTTGATGTGTCCTAACTGTAGCTAAACAGATTGCATGGAGGGCCTGGTGTCAGGAAAGCCAAGGTGAGAGAAGCAGCTGGCTCAGAAAAGAAGTGAAAGGAATGGTAAATGAAGATAGACATGGCAAATTTGGGACTGTTTTGAATAAAGCTTTCAATGAATTAATGAGTCAAGAAATGCTTCTAGGGCGCCTGGGTGGCTCAGTGGTTTAAGCCCCTGCCTTCGGCTCAGGTCATGATCTCAGGGTCCTGGGATCGAGCCCCGCATTGGGCTCTCTGCTCAGCAGGGAGCCTGCTTCCTCCTCTCTCTCTCTCTGTCTGCCTCTCTGCCTACTTGTGATCTCTCTCTGTCCAATAAATAAATAAAAATTAAAAAAAAAAAGAAACTCTTCTAGTGTGCGTTGCCATTGATAGAGCTGTAGCTAATTTGGTTTAATATAGAACTAGACCTAAAATGTTGATTATTCTTCTCCCTGGAGATCCATGTGATTAACTCCCTCACTTCCCCTCAGTTTCTGTTCAAATACCACATGATGAGTGAGACCTGCTCTGATACTCTAAAGAAGTGTAAAATAACCCCGTGTACCTCACTTCTGTCCTCTCTTTGTAAGCTTTATTTTTCTCTGTGGAACTCACGCAGAAAACATTTACTTGTTTTTCTCTTTCTTGTACTTGAATGCATGATCCAAGAACATAGGAGGCATATTTGTACGCTGCTTTATCTCTAGGATCTAGAGAATTATATAAGTTGCTGAATGATTGTCTGTTGAATGAATGAAAATCTAAATGCTTGATTTCTGTTTGGAATATCCTTCCTGTGTTGTCAAAGTACTTCTCTTCCTCATTCTTCTTCAGCTTTCCAAAATGTATTTAAAGTAAATGAACTTGTATCAAACTCAATTAAAATTCAAACTCATTAAAATATTTCTAGAGAAAATTTGTCCTATGGCCCAATTAATGGTAATATTTTCATTTATTTTATATTGGTGATTTTGACTATTTAGAGAATGCTTTTCTTTCTTTCTTTCTTCTTTTTTTTCCCACTGTAATTGTAATTCTAAGAACAAATGGATCTATCCTGATACACTTAACATGATTCATGCCTCATGTCATCATCAATACTGTTTGCAAAGAAATTATGTGTTTTTTAAAATTCAAATTCTAATCCAACAGAGCTAGGTAGATTCACACTTTTATTTAGGAGAGCAGTTTATTTAAAAACAATGGAGTTTAAAAGGCTGTTCCACATCATGCAGGAGGACTAGCATTTTGTCCACCAAGCTAAGGAAAATAGCAAGGGACTAATGTTTGCTGAGTAATGAGAAGGCAGTCAAGTTCTTATCAACTTTCTACTAAAAGAGCTATTCCACAGATTTTTTTTTTTTTTTTGTCTTGTAGCATTGTTTGTTAGTGCTGTCTAATTTTTCTTATTGTTATGTGGCTAAACACTTTTAGCACCACAAGTGAGAGAGAAGAATTCAGATGCTGATTTATCTGAGTTCTTTGAAGTTTATTCCTGCCCATTTTTGAGTCTAAACATATCGGACTGTTTTACTATATAGTTCACATTTTCTTTGAAATATAGGGCTAAATAGCAACAAGGATTATTTGTGTAAAATGAATTCCGTCTGTGCAATATCATCCGTAAACAATGCATATGGTTCAATAATGCTAAATTAAATAATCTTGAGCATCTTCTCATAAAAATAAATCTAATTAAATAGTAGCAACTGATTTTAGTCTATGTTACACTGCAGTCATTTTATTTCACTTGAGATATTATTTTTAGGCCTTCTTCTAGAATGCAGTAATTATCGACACTATTTTCAGCTAACCACAGCGTTTTGACTGAGAAGTAATTCTACCATCACATTTCTGTCACATGGTATAACTAATAGGCTAAATTTTTCCAGCAAAGGGAGTTAGATGTGTAAAAACAATTCAAAGCCAATAAATGCAGTTACTTGGAAACATTATAAGGAAATGTCACACAATAACATTTACCTGCTATGTTTTATTCTTTAACCCTCAAGCACTTTTGTTGTTTCCTGAGCTGAGATTAGTAACTTAAAAAGCTTTTATTAAACATGTACAATCTAAATGAAACACTCAACCAACTGTAAATTCTCTCAATTAGACTTCCTGCGAATGACAAGTGAGTGTGAATGTGCAATAAACCTTTGAATAC
Organism: Mellivora capensis; assembly: GCA_004024625.1. Taxonomy (NCBI): domain Eukaryota; kingdom Metazoa; phylum Chordata; class Mammalia; order Carnivora; family Mustelidae; genus Mellivora; species Mellivora capensis. Next base: position 41,018 of record PISX010010633.1, read on the forward strand.
CAGTGATTTAGGGCTATGCAGACCAGAGGATTTCTGGTAACGGATTGAATGCAATTGATTGTATGGTAAAAGGCTAGAAAAGTGTGTGGTGGTTCCTTGTTTGCCCTTTCATTCCTTAAATCAAGAGAGGATATTTGCAATGCAAAACTTACATTAGCGTGCTTTGAGCAACAATTTAGGGCACAGAAAAGACATAACAACTCCTAGATTAACAGTTGCATTATTTCAAGTCACCAGACCTCAACTCCTTTTCAGCAATATAAGAATTACTTGTAGATAAGAAAAATTCATCCAAAGTGTCATTCATTTGCTTTTTGTTTGTATGGAGGAACAATTTATGGTATTTCTTTATGGACCATAATTGACTTGCTTGAGACTTTCTGATAGAACCTTACTGTATGTAACGGAATTATTTTGGTCCACATTAGCAATTTTAAAATTTGATGGTGGCAGCCGAACATCTCTGCCTAAACATGAGATTTGGCATTTATATTTATTTTCTGTAGTTCTAAGTTTAATCTCCTGTAGAGAAAATTTTAGGCCCTGTCAAATTTGTAGATCAATGATAAGGTCTTGAAAAATGAACATCTTTACCTTTTAAATAGGAAGACCACAATATTGACTTATAAAAGTATTATATTTTATTTTGCAATATAGATTTATCTTTAAAATTAAATACAGCACTAAAACCCAAAATTTGATTATGTATACACACATCATATTGGGTTACATGGTGATAGTAAGCAACTCCAAAGTCATGTGACTAAACAATTTTAAAGCTGTTTAATTTTCTTATTAAAATTTATGAGTTTATTTGAGCAAAAATAATTCTAAACTGGCAGTACCAAAGCAGAAGTGGTTAGAAGCTCACCACTGGCAGGAACTGGAGAGATTTTTATAGAGAAGTGATGGGAGCAAAGCCAAGAAATTATGATTGGCTGTAGTTTAAGCATTTGCCTTTAGGGGAAAAAGCGATCTGGCTGTTTGGGATTGGTTTTCCTTAGGTTTTGATTTCTTACCCTTACAGGATTTATAGGATTGGGTTTTGGTTTCCTTATGGAGTTTACTAAAGTATTGAAGCCACCTCAGTCTAATGGGCTCTTTAATTAAGTAAACAATTCTCATTCATGCTAGATGTCCATTACCAGACAGAAACAGGGTATCTCAAACATGGTCACTTAAGGACCCAGGTTGACTGATCCTAAAAACTGGTCCTTACAGTTTCAGAAGGAAACTGAGCTCAGGAAATTCTCAGTTCAAAGGTGATCCATGTTATGTTCACTTACAACTGATGGAGTAGCTAATTTGATTTGTTTTCAATTTCCAGGAAGCAGGTGAACATTTTCAAAATACTACCTGGTTTTATAGTTCTTTCTTAGTACAGTTTTCAAATAAATCACAGTTGGCATTGTGCTACTAAATGCAAAGATAACAAGGTGCCAAAATTGTATGCACATATTTATATGGATGCTCATACACTGACAGTCTTCCCCCATTCTGTATGGAGATTTTATCAATTTGCTGATATTTTACAGTTTTAACACTAAATTGTAAAAATTTACTAACCTCCATAATTTGTAAAAATAATAAGTTCAACTACACTTCAATAATAAATAAACAACAAGCTAGTACAGCGGTTGGCAAACTACAGCCTGATGACCAAATAAGGCTTGCACACTTCTTTTGTATTTCTCACTTACTAGGAATGATTTTTACATCTTTAAATGGTTGAAAAAGATCAAGAGGAAATATTTTGCAACACACGGGAACTATATAAAATTTAAATTTCAGTCTCTAGGAGTAAAGTTTTGTTAGAATCTAGCTGTGGCTGTTGGCTTATGTTATCTAGGGTTTGTGGCACAACAGCAGAGTTGATAGTTGGTACAGAGACTGTATGGCCCTAAAGCTGAATATATTTACTGTCATTTCCTTTATGGAAGAAAGTTCTTTAGCCTCTGAGCTAAAAAGGCAGTTGATTTAGCATTAACTTGCCTGGAATGGCTCTTCTCCACATGTCTCTCATTTCCTTTGGAGCTAGTGGACATGTTTCTCTCATGGCAATGATGACATGTGTAACTATTTGTATCTTATGAAGATATTATGGAATGCACATACAGAGAAAATTTAGCAATAGAAAAAATTGAATTATCTTATGCCTGGAAGAATTTAGATCAAAGATGTCAAAAAATAGATCTCCTAGAATTGCTACAATTTTTTTGAATGATTAATATGTGACAGACACCTGGTGTGGATTTTCTGGGTATTGAGATGCAAGATGTATTAGATAATTCCACAGATTTTTATACCTAGTAAAGTAATAATGTTAGGGTTAGAGCTCCAGGTCTATGTGTAATAGGCATGACCATATACTGTGGTAAGCACAGGAGAGTTCTAGTTTCTGTGTATCATCCAGCCTAATGATCAGGAATTCCTCAAAATTGTTCTCAAAATTTTCTGTTTTGGATGATAAATTAGATGGTCACTCGAGTCTAAGTCCAACTCTTTCAACTGTGTCTCCTTGTAGTAGAGCAGAACAGGGAGCTAAATATAAAAGACCTGTACCATCTACTGATCTTCCTTTTGGCCTTAGCCAAAATGTATTTATAAAAGACTTATTTCTATAAATTAAATCCATTTAGCTCATGATTTAGGCCCTTTATTTCCATTTTTAGAAGTGAGGAAATTTTCACCACACTGATCTCAGCATTGTGGAACTCATTATGGAACTCATACTGAACACATTGAAACATTATTCTTACTCCTATAGTTACTGGATACCAATCTTGTGTTTTGGAACAGACTTTTTTTTATGTACCTGTTTGTGTTTTGACATTTTGAGGGTTGGTTGCACATGGTTTATATGACATAAACTCAGTAATAGGAATTAATTTTGGGAGACTTTCAAACTAAAGCTAATTTTGATTATTGTCTGTGTTAGAATTGATCTCCTATTTCTCTACATGAGTCAAAGTGTGATAGATGTAATCCAACAAATTTATGCTCATTACCAAATATTGTTAGATGGAAGGCTATGGAGAAATATGGGGTTTGTTTACCTGAGTTGCAGTAATGGAAGGTAGAGCTTGAATTATTTACTAATTTAAAATGTAAATTAGTCCTGGACGCCTGGGTGGCTCAGTTGGCTGAACGACTGCCTTCGGCTCAGGTCATGATCCTGGACTTCTAGGATCGAGTCCCACATCGGGCTCCTGGCTCCTTGGGGAGTCTGCTTCTCCCCCTGACCTTCTCCTCTCTCATGCTCTCACTCATTCTCTCTCAAATAAATAAATGAAATCTTAAAAAAAATGTAAATTAGTCCTTAAGTTTAATAGTTTACAAATACAATAAGTGTAGAAATTTTACTACTTTACTGCCTTCTTTGAATGTATTGTTAGCATTAGTTTTTCTGGCCCCAAACCTAATTATATGCAGAGTCTGGTACTCAATTAACATTTATTGACTAACTGACTGACTGATTGATTGACTTAATGCACAAACTCAGTGCACTTTGAACGTAAATTTGAGTTCTTTTATTAAATTTCAGTGATAAATCTCTATTTTTTTCCAACTTTTTGAGAAGGAAGTATTACTCATGAAACCATGGTGATGGATCATATGGATTAAGCAAAGAGAAAAAATAGTCAATAAAACTGCAGATTTCTTTAAAAAACAAAAACAAGAAATGTTCTTTGGGATGCCTAGGTGGCTCAGGTGGTTAAGTGACAGACTCTTGATTTCAGCTCAGGTCATGTTCTCAGGATTGAGAGATCAAGCCCAGCACTGGGCTCAGTGCTCAGCAGGGAGTCTGCTTAAAGATTCTCTCCATCTGCCCCTCCCCCTACTATCTCTCTTGTCTTGTCTCTCTCTCATGAAAAAATATATATATTTTAATAACCACTCTGCAATTATGGGATATGATCTTGAAAACTTCCATGGTTAGAAAATCTTCAGTTGAAGAACAGATCTTATGTTAAAATAGGACTGATAGGACTAAGGTAAACCTATGTAGGTGTATGCACTTTTCTTAAAATATATAGTAGAAAATATGTGTATTTACTAGATTAATGTGCTTCTTTTCAACCACAAGACAATGTATTTTCCAATGTCTTATATTATTCTTTCTTGATCATACAACCATGATGGGGAACAATATATTAGTTTCTCTTTGTTGAGAGGAATCCAAGGTGAAAATAGATTATCATTAGATAAAACATCCATGTGAGATAGTATTCCTAAAACCACATGTAGCATCCCTCGGTCAGTCACATTCTTCTTGCAGTAGTCTGGGGGAGTTGTTGCTGTTTAAATGTGTGATTTTCACCATCATGTAGATAATAGTTGCAAGCCCTTTTTAATGGGTTATTAAGAACAGATAAATTATGCCCATAATTCTCAAATAAGGCAAGGATGGAGGTAATGAACAACAGTTGTGTTTTGTTTTGTTTTGTTTATCCTCAGATTGTCATTTTTTTGAGCAGCTGTTCTAGGTAGCTGCCAACTTAGACCATGATTATCAAATTGACTACTCATGAGAATATGGATGTCCATTCCCCAATCAACTTTATCAGATTTTTCTGTTGGGGGGCTTGGTGGTGATGTTTGAAGTTTTTCAGGGGATTACAAGATGAAACAAGGGCTGAGAACCACTGAACTAGATTTCTGTCGGAGAACATAATTTTTTTCAATCTCTAGCTATTCTTCACAAGAGGATGAAGGAACTGAATTTTCAATGCAAGCCGTTGAGAGAGAAGTACAATAAAGAGAAGGGTGCTGGCGTAAGTCTTCTACGTTTGATAAAGCAGTCTGACTGGCCTCTTTAGGATATAAGGCACTGGGAAAGGACATACCATTGAGGACTCTTGAACCAAGGCTTGCTTGCTCTGCAAGCCTGGAGCCTTGGAAAGACCAGAGTTAGGGCCAGAGACAGAGGGCACTGAGGTGGAGCCAGAATGGAGAGCAACACTGAGGAGGGTGCATTTTTGTTTTGCTTCATTTCTCAATTCAGAAAGAACTAAACTTGAGGAAAAGAAAAATAGTTTAAAGATATACGAGAGTCTTTTTTTCCTTCTTTTAAAAACTTGTCTGAAGGGGTGCCTGGGTGGCTTAGTCAGTTAAGCAGCTGCCTTAGGCTGAGGTGATGATCTCCAGGTCCTGGGATCCAGCCCCATGTCAGGCTCCCAGCTCAGTGGGAAGCCTGCATCTCCCTCTGCCTTTCCCCTGCTATTGCTCTATCTCTCAAATAAATAAATAAAATAATTAAATAAAATCTTTAGGGAAAAAATAGGCAGTATTGTAACATAGTACATTCATGGAAATCATATAGGGAAACAAGCTAGAAATCCCAAAAGATCACACACAGACCAAATCAAAGCTTATTTAACAATATTAAGAGTAAACCTATTTTGTTATAAAAAATTGATTAGTTTTAAACATATGTATTAAGTATATTTTTGTAGCTTGAAATTGCCTGATTTCTTTCTGGGAGGCAAATCTTAGAAAATTTTTAGAAGGATTTTAGAGAGAAAGAATGAGACAAAGCAAAATTACCACTGCTTTCCAAGTCTAGCAGATGATACATTAAAAATTATGTCCAAATTAACCTTTATAGATTTATAGTAATTATAATATGCAGATTTTTATGTTTACTTGACTAAAAGTCTGCAGGAATGTGAGCTTAACACAGACTCTAATATACATTATTTTTGTCAGTTTAGAAAGATATATGGAAAAGGGAAACTAATTCATAAAACAAAAGACTTTTCTTTTTATATTTGTAAGTGAAATAAAGTGAATTTATGTTGTGTCAAGTCATTTTAGACAAAGTGAATTGGGAAAAATGTGAAAGCAAAATGATTGCTTCACAGATGCCTGAAGTTCACATGAAGTACTAAGATTGTGTGAGAGCATGCTGAAAATCACCCTCAGTTCTGTTCAATGTTTTTGCTAGTATATTAAAGATAAATAAAAACCTGTCAAGAATGTTTGAATTAAGTGGAACTCTGATATTCACAACCTTCCCACTGAGTTTAAATATCACTGCATTTCTGAGGTGTTCAGTTATTATATAAGCAGCACATTAGTAGAAATATATCATTTCTTTAAGCATTCTTTTTTTGTGCTTACAATCTTATATTTTTTAAATCATAAAGATAATGTTTCAGGAATAAAGACCATGGGATTATGGGATTTTTTTTCTAAATTAAGATAGATAAATCTAACAGTATGCCTATGGGATTATGTATGTAATAATAATATAAAAAGTGACACTATATAAATAGATAGGTTTTTTGAAAGGCCATCTTATTTTCCAGAAAAAATTAACATAATCTCTTTCTTAAAAAAATAAGAACAGAAGGGAGTTGAGGGAAATTGGAAGGGGAGATGAACCATGAGAGACTATGGACTCTGAAAAACAACCTGAAGGTTTTGAAGGGGCAGGGGTTGAGAGGTTGGGGGAGCCAGGTGGTGGGTATTAAGGAGGGCACGCATTGCATGGAGCAGTGGGTGTGGTGCAAAAACAATGAATACTGTTAGATGAAAAGAAATAAAAAAAAATAAGAACAACAAAGCAACCAGCTAGACTGGAACTCTAAAAAGAAATTGAAAATAAATCTTAAGCAATTATCCTCATTTTGTCTCTTGTTACAAATTTTCTTTTGCTCATTGAAATCTGAAAGTGTTGCATAACACCTGAGAATTTTAAAAGAACTTTTTTTTTTTACAGTCTTTGTTTTAATTCCAGTTAGTTAACACACCATATTATATGTAGTCTCAGGTGTACAATATGGTGATTTGACAATTCAATACATCACCTGGAAAGTGTACTCCTTAATCCCCAACACCTATTTAACCCCTCCCCTCTAGTAATCATCAGTGTGTTCTCTGGAAGTTAAAACTCTTATTTCTTGATTTGTTTCTCTCTCCTTTTTTTCCCTTTGCTCATTTGTTTTGTTTCTTAAATTCCGTATATGAGTGAAATCACGTGATATTTTTCTTTCTCTGACTGACTTTTTAGCATTATACTCTCTAGCTCCAATTATGTCATTGCAAATAGCAAGTTTTTTTTTTAAGGCCGTATCATATTCCATTGTATGTATTTACCACTTCTTTTTTATCCATTCATCAGTTGATGGACACTTGGGATACTTCCATATCTTAGCTATTGTAAATAATGCTCCTATAAACATAGGGGTGGATGTATTCCTTTGAATTATTGTTTTTGTATTCTTTGGGTGAATACCCAGTAGTGCAACTGTTGGATCAGAGGGTAATTCTATTTTTCACTTTTTGAAAAACCTGTCTTCCAGAGTGGCTGCACCAATTTGCATTCCCACCAACAGTGCAAGAACATTCTCCACATCCTCATCAACAACTGTTGTTTCTTTTGTTGTTGATTTTAGTCAGAGTTTCTCCATTCTGACAGGTGTGAGGTAATAACTTATTGTAGTTTTGATTTTCATTTCCCTGATGAAGAGTGATGATGGACATTTTTCCATGTGTCTGTTGGCCATCTGGATGTCTTCTTTGGAGAAAAACCTCTTCGTGTTTCATGACTTTTTTTATATCAGATTATTGGCTTTGGGGTGTTGAGTTTTAAAAATTCTGTATATATTTTGAATATTATTTATTGGATATGTAATTTGCAATTATCTTCTCCCATTCCATAGGTTGGTCTTTAATTTTTTTGGTCGTTTCCTTCATTTTGCAGAAGCTTTTTATTTTGATGTAGTCCCAATAACTTATTTTTGCTTTTGTTCCCTTGCCTCAGGAGACATACCTAAAAAAAATATTGCTTTGGCCAATGTCAAAGAAATCACTGTCTGTGTTCTTTTCTGGGATTTTTATGGTTTCAAGTTCTACATTTAGGTCTTTAATCCATTTTGAATTTATTTTTGTGTTTGGCTTAAGAATGTTGTCCAGTTTTATTCTTTTGCATGTTGCTGTCCAGTTTACCTAACACCATTTGTTGAAGAGACTTTTTCCCATTGGATAATTTTCCCTGCTTTATTGAAGATTAATTGACCATATGGTTGTGGGTTTATTTCTGAGCTTTCTCTTCTGTTCTATTGATCTATGTGTCTGTTTTTGTGTCAGTACCATAGTGTTTTAATTACTATAGCTTCATAATATAATTTGAAGTCTGGAATTGTGATGCCTACAGCTTTGTTCTTCCTTTCTAGTTTTCTTTGGCTATTGGGTTTTTTTTGTGGTTCCATACACATTTTAGAGTTATTTGCTCTATCTCTGTGAAAAATGTTGACATTTTAATAGAAATTACATTAAGTGTGTAGATTCCTTTGGGTAGTATAGACATTTATTTCAATATTTGTTTTTTTTTCTCAATCCACGAGCATGGAATATTTTCCCATTTGTGTCTCTTCAATTTCTTCTGGTTATACAGTTTTCAGAATGCAGGCCTTTCACCAATTTGCTTAGGTTTATTAACAGTTATTTTATTATTTTTGATGCAGTTATAATTGGATTTTTTAAAAAATTCAACAAAACTTACCTTGAAGATAGTTATCGAACGCTTTACATTTGTAAAAATCTAATTTATTTTAGAGTGTTTGTTTAATCAAAGATTTCAGCAGTATTTTACTGGCTTATATGGCAGAAAAATATTCTTATGGCAATACTTTTAACAGACTTGAAATTTGCTTAAACATTTCTAAAAATTGAATATTGAATACTCTAGATTTCAATGAATGCTTTTGTTATTTCTCTAGATTATTTCTTACTTTTTCTTGTCCTCAAGAAAGACAATGGATGTTTTTGAAGATATAGAACTTTTATATAGAAATACATGTTTTTCTGAAGAAAAATTATGGGTCCATAATACTTCCAAATCAGTTTTACCATTATAAAAATCCAAAGTTATTTGATCTTGATCTTGTTTCTTTTTACTGAAATATTTGATTCTAATATTACTGTGATACATATTTGCATTATTCTACATAAGTTTAAAATAGTAATATCAATTACATTCCAATACTTAGACTGCTAAATGATATTTATTATTTCTTTGAACTTCTGATTTATTCAAAGCCATTTAAAGTAATTTATTCCTCTTTGTGGTTATGTCACCAACTGATTTACAGTTGGATTTCTTTGTTTATATTTCTTTTCAATTTTTTTTGTGGAGGTTTCTGTAAATGTAAATTTCCTTTGGGACTATGTAAAACATTTATATATTTTCTAAACCAAAGCTATTGTAATGGTATATTTTGAGAAAACACCCTTCCATTATTGCCTTCTTACCCTGTTCTTTTCCTTCCCCCCAAAGGTAACTATTTTTATTAATTTACAAGTTTTTATTTTATTTCTTAGTTTCAATTTTCTTATATCATGTTTATCTTGGGATTTTATAGTGGAATAAATTTGGTATAAGCAAAATTGTTAGGATTAGGCCCCTTTCACTGAAGATAAAAAGTCTTCGGATGAAATGGTCTCCATATAAGCCAGTCTTGTCTTTTCTTTTTTTTTTTCTCTTCTCACTGATTTTCCATCAGGCCTCTCTAAATTGGATGAGTGGCTTTATGTTTCTTTTCTTCTTCATAGGTACTAGTTTCTACTGGAAGGTGCTCACTTCATTTCTATTAGGGATAGAAATCCTTTCAACAGGGAGCATGACTGAACAAAATAGCTGCATGATTCTATTTACCATGTGAGTGCAACACCATGAGCTAGATTTTACCTTGCTGTTCTTGCCATTTATCATAACTGTACCTTGATTGGCAAATTTCTTAGTTTGTGTATTACTCAGACTTCTCCAGAGACATAAAGCCATAGTAGATTCACATAAAGTGATTGTAATAATTTAGTTCATGCATTTATGAAGGCTGAGAAATCCCATGATCTGCTATCTGCAAGATTGAAACCCCAGAAAGCCAGCAGTGTAATCAATCCCAGTCCTTTCCTAAAGGTCTAACAAACAGGGGAGCAGATGGTGTAAATCTCAGTTTAAGGGCAGAAGATTCATATCTTAGCTCAAGCAGGCAGGAAGGAAGCAAAAAGGGGTGAATTCCTTCTTCATATACCTTTTTGTTCTATTGGGGCACTCACAGATTGGGTGTTGCTCACCTATACTGGGGAGGCTATATTTAACTGAGTCTACTCATTCAAATCCTAATCTTATTCAGAAATACACTCAATGACATGCCCAGGAATAGTGTTTAATTTGGGCAACCCCTTGCTTGGTCAAAATTGACCCATAAAATTAACCGTCATAATTTATCTCTTTCCCCACTAAAGACTCAGCTTTATGAGAGACTCAGGCATTTAATGTGTTCTTTGTTCTGTAGCTTGTAGCTAGCATACTGCCCAAGCCACTTTTTTCATCCAATGAGCTCTTACATCTGAAATTCAAATGTTTACTTGGGAGTGAGCAGCTGTTCCATATACAAACTCTTTATGAAGAAGTATGAAGATATAGGAGATGACCAATATAGCAAAAAAACAAGATAAGTTTGTTACTTATAAATGGATCATTTTATCTTAAGGATATATATCTGAGGCATTTCCGTATCCCTGTACTTTTAGCAACAATTAGGTTTTTATAAAATTTCAACTCCGTTCTCTTCTAAAAACCTATTTCTTCTCCAGTTTTTGAAATTTTGTTTATTAGAATAATCAATTTATCAAGTTACAAACATAGTATCCCACATACAGTTGCTTATCAGGTGATATTGATTTTATTTTAGGATTACCTCTTCAACTCAGTCATTCTTTTCTCTATGTATGCCTGCATCTTTCATATCATTATTTGGTTTTAAAAAAGTATGCTTTTTGACATCCAGGATTATGTCTAATATCTTTAACTTAAAAATTAAATATTTCAGAATTTGTCCCTATCTACTTTTTCAAATATTTTCTATTTTGTAACCTGTGTTCTAAGCTTAGTAAATCTCTATTAATTTCCTTTATATATGATGATCTTATGTGATTCTTTGCTTTTAAATATGCATTTTCTTCTGTTTGAAAAATGCTATCTTGCTCTCTGCCTGAAATACATCTACTTATTTTTCAAAAGCACAGGTAAACTATTATATTCTACTTTGATAATGTCAGATCCTACAGAGAATTAGTCACCTCATTTTCTCTAACAATGATATCAGCAAGAATAATTAGACTTTCAAGTGCCATTTACTTCCTATCATGAATGTATCAAATTCTTAAAACCACTGTTTTTCAGGAGATAAAGCTGAGAGGTTCAGAAATGTGACTTAATTCAGCCAAAATAATATATGCTGAGGCCCTACTGCTTAATCAACACTTTAAAAAGTCTCTGAATGAGTGGATTTACAGAGAATTTTTCATATTTTCCATGATATGAGAATCACATCAATTCTTACCATACATTGTTCATTTAACTCTGCTGCTTCTCATCTACTTACTTATGTCCCTATCTAAGCAGACCTTCTTTCTCATTACTATTTTTTACCTTATGTCCACTCTAATTTCTCTGAGCTAACTTGAAAAGGAATAGATCTTTTCAAGTTCTATAGTTCCTTTAAAAAAAAAAAGATTTTATTTATTTATTTGACAGAGATCACAAGTAGGCAGAGAGGCAGGCAGAGAGAGAGAGGAAGGGAAGCAGGCTCCCCACTGGGTGGAAAGCCCAATGGGGGGCTCGATCGCAAGACCCTGGGATCATAACCCGAGTTGAAGGCAGAGGCTTTAACCCACTGAGCCACCCAGGTGCCCCTATAGTTCCTATTTTTAACCATACCCAAGATGGGCTCTTTGTGTCCTTAAGCAGTGTGTGCCTCCCAACCTCTAGTTCTCATAAAAGTTTTCAGTTAATTTTGTATCAAATTCTTGATTTCTATTTCCCACTGAGCTTTCTTGGCTTCCAAGGTCTGAGTTCTAATCTATTGCTTGAGTTACAGTTATATCCTTTTGGTCTCTCTTGATTTCTTGCTTACTATATTATTAAGCATATAGGCTATATATGGTTGAGTATGTAGTAACAATGAGATCTGGACATTCAAGACTAAAATAAGACAGATGCTTGTTTAATTTGCATATTTATCTAAGGCTATGTTAGCTTAGTTGTAGGATATCATTTAGTAAACAAGATCCCTTATAAATTTGCCCATAACCCAAGGTGTTATCCTGATCTGTATGGTTCAAGATAAATACTACTAGGTCTGTGTTTTAACATTGCAGTGCAGTGCAAAGATAAGTCAAAAGTTGTAAATACCGCCTCTATTCATATCTCATTATTATGGACACAGTAATATGACCATATCAGACTGCAAGAGGGGTTGTAAAATACAGTCACCAGGTAGAACATCTGGAGGAAAAAAGAATAGAAACTAAATGATAATCAAATGTGCATTATGCTTATCTATTTATTATTCTGAAACCATGCTTAATTTATCATATAATTTTCTATTTATTTAGTAGAAAATTCCACACTTGAACCAGAAAGTCCTGAGACTGAGTCCTATTACAACCATGAAAAACTTTGGACTCCAGACATGACATTTTCTCAGCTGCATTTTTTTAATCGCCAAAACTAAAGTTTGTGGAAATTCTATCAGTACACATTGAGTTATTTTAAAAGTATTATCCACTGCATATTTCAGGAACATCATGCACGGTGACAAGAGAAGTTACCCTTAGCCTCATTCATTTTACCAACAACTCATTTTTATAAAAGAGATTATTCTTTATCAATAAAAGGGAAAGTGATTTAAAATAATAATGAGGAGTATTCTATTACTAAAAGGAAGAAAGAAAGAATGGATATTAGGTTAACTTATGCTTAAAGAAGAAACCTAAAATTACTAATACTCTCATGACCATATCTCTCCCATAGACTTGTTCTGTGATCTTAAGCTTTCTGTGTATTCTCTCTTGGCCTCAGTTTTCTTATCTAAAAACTGAGATGGTTAGATTTGATAATCTTCAAGTTTCTTCCCTTTACTAACTTTTCTGATTCTCTTGTTAAAAATATGTATTTATTAAGCATTTTATTTACATGTATAGGAAATAATACATCATTCCTATTGCAAGGCAATTTGGTATATGTTGATGATAAACTGTTGAACAAAACAGACCTAGACCTCTCTGTTAAGAAGCTTACATTCTAACAAGAAGATTGGTAAAGGGGATGCCTGAGTGGCCCAGTCTGTTTAGCATATGCTTTTAGCTCAGGTCATGATCCCACGGTCCTGGGATGGAGTCTTGCATCAGGCTCCTTGCTCAGTGGGGAGCCAGCTTCTCCCTCTGCCTGTACTGCCTGCCATTCCCCCTGTTTGTGCTCTTGTTCTCTGACAAATAAATAAATAAATCTTAAAAAAAAAAAAAAGAGAGAAGAAGATTGGTAATGAAAATTAGGGGAAAATGACAATGGAGTAATTATTATCAGAAAGCATCAAAGCCAGGCTTAGAAGAAAGAAAATAGATATATGTATACAAATTTAGGGTTTTCAATAACATAAACTGCTATATACATAGTTTCTTAAACACTTAGGTCTTGGGATGATGTATAATTACCATACAGTTTAGGGGCACCTAGGTGGCACAGTCAGTTGAGTGTCTGACTTCTGATTTTGGCTCAGGTTGTGATGTTTGGGTGGGGGATCGAGCCCCACAAGGGAACAAGCCCTGCTGTTTCACTCTCTCTGCTTTCTGCCCCCTACCTCTCTCTCTTTATATATCTATCTCTAAAATAAATAAAATCTTTAAAAAAACCCACAACTTAAATATATCCCTAATGAATTGACTCAGACATTCTACCTTATCCCACTTCTCCTCTGCCTATTCCCCCACCGATAAAACACATTATATACAAGTGTATGGGGTAGTATAGAGCTTAAGCATAATCTCCTGGGTGGTCTTACTTTAGATGATATTCTACAAAAGTGTGCAATGACACCCAGGCAGCTGTTACATTTAAGTCTATTACTGATGTTATTAATAAGTCTTTTGATACTGAATGATACTGGAAATATAATAATTACTCTCTCTTGAGTTCACATATTGTCTATAAATATATTTTAACCTATGAAAGCACTTTGCCTCATAGCATCATTATAGGATGTAAGTTATATGTGCCAGTAAAAATGTCATAGCACAATAAATTTTAAATACACATGAGAAGTATAATTTGACATGGTTCGATATCTTAAAATATGCATTTCATTACATCTTTATTCCAAGGCACTTCTCCAACTTTGAGTTACTGACTAGCTGAATAAGTGAAAATTTATTAACTACCATCTAGTCCTTTTCAATTAGTCCACATTAACTTTCTAACCTTAAATCCCATTGAGAGGTACCCAGGTATATATCTTCTATTTTGTCACTTAATCTTAGTATCCATCTCTAAACTGGCATTATCATAATAAAAACTAGTCTTTATGGAGATCCATGTATGTACTAGTTACAGTGGTAAATTATTTTTTGATCTTCATCAAACTTGATGATTTAGGTTTTAGTATTATGATCATTTGATTGTGACTGAAAAGTTAATCCACATTTATGATTTTAACTATACACTGTAACTATGTCTATTTAAAAAGATGCTAAAATTCAGGGTTTCTCTCAGAAATACAGTTCTAGGGGGCCTGGGTGGCTCAGTCGTTAAACGTTCGCCTTCAGCTCAGGTCACAATCACTAGGTCTAGGGATTGAACCCCACATCTGGCTCACTGCTCCATAGGAAGCCTTATCTCTCTCCCACTTATCCCTCTCCCACTGCCCCTGCTTGTGTTCCCTCTCTGTCTCTCTCTGTCAAATAAATAAAATCTTAAAAAAATACAGTCCTAACATTATTCTGTTGTGTTTTTTTTTTTAAGTATAGAGGATCATCTGCTAATTCAACATTAGGTGAATGTTACTTTTCCCCCAGTTCTGTTCTATTCACATATATGTGACTAGATAAAGCATTCATTTAAAGTCAGTGTACTATGCCACATCTTCTTTATCCATTCATTTTTTGATGTACATCTAGATTCTTTCCATAGTTTGGCTATTGTGGACATTGCTGCTATAAGCATTCGAGTGCATGTGTTCCTTTGGATCACTACATTTGTATGTTTAGGGTAAATACCCAGTAGTGGGATTGCTGGTCATAGGGTTGCTCTATTTTCAACTTTTGAGGAACCTCCATACTGTTTTCCAGAGTGGCTGCACCAGCATTCCCACCAATAGTGTAGGAGGGTTCCCCATTCTCCACATCCTCGCCAACATCTGTCATTTCCTGACTTGTTAATTTTAGCCATTCTGACTGGTGTGTGGTGGTATCTCATTGTGATTTTGATTTGTATTTCCCTGATGGCGAATGATGCTGAACACTTTTTCATGTGTGTGTTGGCCATCTGGATGTCTTCTTTGCAGAAATTTCTGTTCATGTCTTCTGCCCATTTCTTGATTGGATTATTTATTCTTTGGGTGTTGAGTTTGATAAGTTCTTTATAGATTTTGGATACTAAAATTATATGTCATTTGCAAATACCTTCTCCCATTCTGTCAGTTGTTTTTTGGTTTTGTTGATTGTTTCCTTTGCTCTGAAAAAGCTTTTGATCTTGATAAGACCATCAAAAAAACCCTGAAATCTTGACATTTGCAATGATGTGTGTGGAACTAGAGGGTATTATGCTAAGTGAAATAAGTCAATCAGAGAATTATCATATGATCTCTCTGATGTGAGGAATCTGAGAGGCAGGGTGGGGGGTTGTTGGGGGATAGGGAGGGAAAAAATGAAACAAGATGGGATTGGGAGGGAGGCAAACCATAAGAGACTCTTAATCTCACAAAACAAGCTGAGAGCTGCTGGGGGGGTGGGGGTAGGGATAGGGTAACTGGGTTATGGACATTGGGGGGTGTGTGTGCTATAGTGAGTGATGCAAAATGTGTAAGCCTGATGATTCACAGACCTGTACCCCTGGGGCAAATAATACATTATATGTTAAAGTTATATGTTATATGGTTATATGTTATATAAGGTTATATATATTATGTAAGGTTATATGTTACATATAATAAATTATATGTAAGGTCAGTATACTATATCTATTACTTACATACATAAAATATTTTTTATAGCAATAAGCTTTAAGAAATTCTTAGGTACCCAAATACCTAAAAGTTAAGAGCACTAGCTTTCAGCAGTAAAACATTAGTTTAATGAATTCTGTCCATTTTATATTTGGCTTCTTTCTACTTTAAAATGTTAACTTGTGTTATCTGTGTTGGCATTCACCATAGATGATTTGGAAAATACAGAAAACTATTAGTTAAGACATGAGCTGTACGCTAACTGAGATTAGATAGCAGTGGCTTAGAAACATAATATCATACTCTTTTTTTCTAAAACTTCTGAAGTGCCAGGTGACTTGGAGGGAGAGAGGTATCTTCAGCATTGTTGTGCACCATTTCCTAGGATGTTGCTGTCATCATGCCACATATAATTCAGACTGAATGTCAGAATGCATGCTTGGGGGCGCCTGGGTGGCTCAGTGGACTAGGCCTTCAGCTCAGATCATGATCTCAGGGTCCTGGGATCGAGCCCCGCATCGGGCTCTCTGCTTAGCAGGGAGCCTGCTTCCCCCTGTCTCTCTGCCTGCCTCTCTGTCCACTTGTGATCTCTCTCTCTCTGTCAAATAAATAAATAAAATCTTTAAAAAAAAAAAGAATACATGCTTGGATAGGGGGTATTTTCCTTACAGAAATTATTAGAAAGTCACATTCTTCATCTGCTCCTATCTTTTTGGATAAAAGTTAAGCATACTTCAATTCTGAATTGTAGGAATCTTGATAATATACCCTAACTGGGTTGTCATGTGTCCAGCTAAAATTATCAATGTTCTATTATTTAAAAAAAGAAGAAGAAAAGGAGAATGGAGATTGGGATCAGCAACCATGAAAGACAAGTACCTATAATCTCTGATTTTTGTTTTTTTAAGTGGGGGAGGAGTAGAGGTAGAAGGAGAGGGAATTTTAAGCAGGCTCTATGCCCACTGGGGAGCCTAATGGGTGGCTTGATCTCACAACTCTGAGATCATGATGTAAGCTGAAATCAAGAGTTGGATGCTTAACCAACTGAGTAACCTAGGCTCAGTTCTCCTGCAATTTTTAACATTAACTTCTAATTACTATAATTAATGCTGAAATAAACATATGGAATACACTAATTATTCTACATGTTTGGTGGTCTTAAGATAGATTCCCGAAAATGTAAATTCTGGGTCAAAGTATATGGCAAACAAAATTATAATTATGCCTAAACATATCTTATAAAAATATTACCAGTTTATGCTTAAACATAATTTGTTTGAAAACTATGATATATTTCCAGTACATATTTATAACTCCTAGGTGATAGGCAAAATACTTAAAAATGTATATTATTTCATTTTTAACCATTATATATTTCTAAGTTTATTGGCCAATTTTATTTCCTCTCCACATTGTTTCCTTATGTATCTTTCTATTTTATGTAGAATTTAATGTTTCTTACTAATTTATATGACTTCATATACATAATGAATAGTAACACTTCACTAATATGTTTTATAAAAAAATATTTTCCTAGTTTGATCTGTGCTTCTTGTTTATCATCTTACTGCTTTTCTATGATGTTTTAGAACTCTAAAACTTTGTTTCCAGTACTCAAATCCATCAATAATATTCTTTGAAGGTCTTATCCTCAGTTTTATTGAGATGTAATTGACATATACACTGTATAATTAAAGTGTACAGCATTATGATTTCACTTATATATACCACAAAATGATTATACAGTAATTTTAGTTGACATTGATCATCTTGAATAGGTACAAAAAACTTAATTTTTCCTTGTGATGAGAACTCTTAGGATTTACTCTCCACTTTTATTGTACCTTACATCCCTCATACTTGTAATGGAAAATTTGTACCTTTGGCCACCTTTCTCCATTTCCCCCAACTTCCACCCCCATTTCTGGTAATCACAAATCTGATATGTTTCTATGAATTCCTTTTATCTATTGATTGATTTATCTATTTTTAAATTTCCAACACATGAGAATATACAGTATTTGTCTCTCTCTCTCTCTCTCTCTCTTTTTTTCCCTAGAAGTTTGTACCTCTTAATACTCTTCATATATTTTGTCTACCCACAACCTCTCCCTGGTGTGGTAATCCACAATTTGTTCCCTGTAGCTAAGTTTGTTTTATTTTGTTTTTATTTGTCCCATTATTTAGATTCCACATATATGTATTTGTCATTCTCTGTTTTATTTCACTTAGGATAATGCCCTTTAAGTCCCTACATGTTGTCACAAATGGCAATATTTCTTTCTCCTTTATGGCTGAGTAATATTCCATTGCACAGGCATATCTTGGAAACACTGCAAGGTCAATTCCAACTACTGCAATAAAATGAACATCACAAAAAAGTGAGTCAAATTTTATTTTTCTGGTTTCCAGTCCATATAAAAGCTATTTTTATACTTTAGACTATTAAATGTGCAATATCATTATGTCTTAAAAAAACAATGTACATAACAATTAAAATACTTTATTATTGAATTTCTATCATTTGAGGTTTCAGCAAGTCATAATCATTGATCATAGATCACCACAACAAATATAATAATGAAAAAGTTTGAAATATTACAAGAATTACCTAAATGTAAAACACAGACATGGAGTGAGCAAATACTATTGGTAAAATGGTGCTGATGATAGACTTGCTTGATGCAGGGTAGCCATAAACCTTTAATCTGTGGAAAAGCAGTATCAACAAAGTGTAGTAAAGTGAGCACCATAGAATGAGATATGTCCAATAAATAAGATTATTTTGTGTGTGTGTGTGTATACACACACACACACACACACATATATATACATATATATATACACATATATACATACATATATCATTTTTTATTCATTTATCAGTGGACCCTTAGGTTACTTTTATATCTTGGCTATTGTAAATAAGGCTACAATGCACATATATCTTTTTGAACTGATGTTTTTGTTTTCTTTGGATAAATATCCAAAAGTGGAATTGCTTGATCATATGATAATTCTGTTTTTAATTTTGAGGAGAATCCATACTGTTTTCCACAATGGCAGTACAAATTTACATTCTTTCCAACAGTGCTCAAGGATTCCCTTTTCTTTATATCCTTGATAAACGTTGGTTGTTTTTGTCTCTTTGTTAATAGTCAATCTGATAAGTGTGAACTAAAATCTCATTATGGTTTCGATTTACATTTCTCTGGTAATTAGTGATGTTGAGCATTTTTTCATATACCTGTTGGCCATCTGTGTGTCTTCTTTGGAAAAATGTCTATTCAAGTTCTCTGCCCATTTTTAATTTTTTTTAATATTAAGCAGTGTAAATTCTTTATGTAATTTGGATATTAATGCCTTATCAGATATATGGTTTCCAAATATCATCTCCTATTCATTTGATTGCCTTTTTGTTTTGTTGATGAGTATTTGTCTTTGTCTTACTTATTTCACTCAGTATAATCCCCTCGAGGTCCATCCATCTTGTTGTAAATGACAGGATTTCTTTCTTTTTTATGGCTACATAATATTCCTGTGTGTGTGTGTGTGTGTGTGTGTGTGTGTACACACACCATAACTTATTTATCCCCTTATTCACTGATAGATGCTTAGGTTGTTTCAGTTTTTTTTCTCTATTATAAATAATGCTGCTATGAACATGGGGGCACAGATATCTTTTCAACATAGTGTCACAGATATCTGTTCAACATAGGTTAATATGGTAGTTCAATTTTTTTTGTATGTGTGAGGAGTTTGAGGATCTTCTTTATGTTCTATTCGGCCAAATGTTTCTTCCCTTTTCAAGACTGGTAACACATTCATCCATATTACTTTTTTTCCTAAAAGTATGTGGGTTTGTTTTGTTGTTGTTGTTATATAAGGATACATATGAATAGTTAACGAAAAAAAAAGATGTAAGTTACCCCAGTTTAAAAAGAAAATACATGCCAGTCATCATAAGTTATTATTTCCCTGTTTTGTGCAGATGAATAGAAAGTATGGTATATAATGTTTTTAATAGAAATTCTGTATCATAGGAGTTCAGTCAATGTAGCAATTAATTGTGTAACATCTACGTTTTAAAAATACCTTTACATTGCCTGCCTTGTAGGTTTATATTTAATAACTCGTGGAAATGGAGTCAACCGAGTATTTTTTATAGGGCTCTGTTGTGGTTGGATTTATGTAGGGACGTTGAGATCTCTGCACTAGATTCTATATTCATAAATCAAAAAGAAATTAACTGTATTTTTTGTATTATTTAGTGGCTAACTTGAAGGAGGATGAGGTGGAGAAGTAATACTCTGCCTAATACCTCATCCTTTTGTGTAGATGATCAGTGCTCAAGCTCATACTGTATATGGTGACCTGAAACTTTGGATAGGAGAAAAGACAGATTGCTTCAGTGTTCAAGTTTCTGTGATAGTGGCCCTTGAATTATATTGCCATGTGTCCAGGTTCTTATCATATGTAATAGTGACAAGTTTTATTGTGTAGTGAAATATGCATATTGAAATATCTAAGACAATTTATTTGTTGACCACTCTTTTTTAATTTTATTATTTACCCTTAAATTAGAAAGCAATAATTGATGAATGACCTTGATTAGTTTAGGGAGTTACTACTTGACCTCTAACACAGACTGTGGAAGTCTTACTAAGCAGGAGAAAACAGCTTTAGATGAGGACTCAGAAACTGTTCCCTAACTTCCTAATATTGAATAGAAATGTCTAATAGAAGGTATTTGAATTTTTTTGATTTGTGAAAAAATTCAAGCCTTTGAAAATTTATATTTAGGAGTCATAAATACAAATATATATATATTTATATTTATATTTATATTTGTATATCCAATACCAATGTCTTAGCACAGGCTGCTATAACAAAATGCCATGGGTTAGGTGTCTTAAATAACACACACTTATTTCTCACAGTTCTGGATGGAAATCTGAGGTCAAAATGCCAGCATCACTAGAGTAGGGTGAAGACTCCCTTCCTGGCTTGCAGATGGCTGCTTTCTCACTGTGTCCTCAAATGGGGGGGGGTAAGTAGAGAGAAAAGAGAAGAAAGAAAGCAGACTCTAGTCTCTTCTTACATGGGCACTAATCCCATTCTGACAACTGTACCCTCATAACCTCATCTAAGCCTTCTTACCTTCCAAAGGCCCCACTTCCAAAACTATCACATTGGGAGTTAGGAGTTCAAGTGAAATTTGGGAAAACATATTCAGTCATTAACTATCAGAAATTGTGCTCAAAATATAATTCTTCCATTGATTACATGTAAATTATCATAGGTAAAAAACTTAAATGGCCTTGAGCACAGGACCTGAACCTGTTGGATTACAGCACGTTAGAAGCCTGGCTGAGAATGGGGGGGGGAATACCTCAAGCCCCTGGTGGTTCTGCAGCACTACCTGCACACCTGGCTGCAAGTAAATCCAGCTGAGGGGTCACCAAGACCCAGTGGGTGGAGGTTCAGAGAGGTTTAGTGATGTGTGCGTGCGTGTGTGTGTGTGTTTTCCAAGGGAGCTAATAAAGAACTTCTTCCCAAAATTGTTGATACACTGCTAAATATGAAATTAAGGGAAACAGAAAAAGGCAAGCATATATCGGGTCTACCTGGCAATGTTCTTATCATCCTTTAAGCCACCCTCAGGAGGGGAGAGTAAAAGAAGAAACATGCAATATCACTCTAACTCTGGAAAAGAGAGAAGGGTTAGAAATTTATTCCCAATTTGTGACTTAAGTGAAAAGGAATTTGCTGCTAACAGCAAGAGCCCCAAACCTGGGGTTGTGGTAGATGGTACTTACAGAAATAGACAGGTGTTAAAGCTGTATACCAGGGGACCATACACACGCCTAATTGAGTTTTAAAGACTTAAAAGTTTCTACAACTGTTTTCTGGTATAAAATGATCTAGACTATAATTAGATTTCCTTCCTCTCCTTGAATACACTAATCTGCAGCATTTTTAAGACAAGAAAATCCTGGGTCCTGTCCATAACTCTGCAACCTGCTAATTAGATGACCTTGCCAAGTCAACAAACACTGGATCTCAGTCCCCTTTTGTTCTGCTTTCCTCTACACTTCCACTTGAAAATTTGAAAAATGCTTTCTATTCACTTGACAGTCATTGTGGAAATGCTCTTAGAGAGCCATATATAGGTATTTTGTAGTGAATTTTTTGTAATCAAGAAAAATATATTTCTCATACCTTTAAATGTATGTAGTATGTAATAAAAATAATCATTTGCATTAAAATTAGGTTAAAATCTCAAACAGCCTGAAAAAATGTAAATAGCCTTTGTTCTCACAAAGTGCACAGACAATGCTGTGGGTCTTGTGTAATACTATAGAAGCATCTTTATTACTGCCTAAGTGATTTATAGTTGTGTCATATAACCACCACTGCTTCAGTAAACAAAAGAATGCAATTTCAAATTCAATTATTAAAATGCTAACATTAGTTTGGGATGGAACCAAACAGAAAATCATTTTTGTCCATGGCTTAAAAGTAACATTATCCACAGTGTGAAGTAACTTGAAACCAATATGGAGCCAAATGTAATGAAACTGAATAATTTTATTTTTTTTTGATGTGTTCCAAGAGTTATCTTTTACTGAATTCATAACTCAACTAGGCCCACCTGAGACTTTTTCAGCTCTTATAAGACTTTATAAGCTCTTATTTCTGATAGAAATATAAAGGTGAACCATTTATCTCTTCAGCTAATAATTAAATTTTGTTGAGTTCCTCCTATATGACATGTACTATTCCAAACATATGTGTAGTTCACCTTATGTGTTTTTCCTTCGCTTCCATATTTTCCCCTGCTCCTTTTTGAGAGTTGACCAGAGGGTTAAAAAATGTATAATTGTGTATAAATGCTAAGGTGCATTTTTAAATTTATTAACACTTTGAAACTTGAGAGGCACTGTAGATTTGATGATTTGCCATCATCAGTTTAATGGGTAATGTTTATTTCTTAGTGGTTTGCTAATAATGGTGCCTGTCATAATAAGGGTCCTCTTGTTGTAATGAAATGTAGTATAGCAAAGCACTTAGAATAAGCACGTAGCTGCTGGCATATGTCCAGTAAAGATTAGCTCTTATTTAATATGCTGTGCTAATCACAGATTGGCATACAAAAATAAATAAATAAATAAATAAATAAATAAATAAAGTAGTGTAAAATGCTTTTACCCCTGATGATTGAGCATGATAAAAGAAAAATAACACATCTGAACTCACTCTTTCAATAACAGCTGTTTTAGTTTTTCAGTCTACTGTTTCAGTCTAAGCTTTTCAGTCCACTCTAGTCTTTCCTCTCTTAATTCCCTTCTCCCCATTCTGTCCTTTTGGTGTCCCTCTGAACACCAAGTTCAAAGGCAAACAAAAAAGTTCTACCACTATGTACTGCCTAAATGGGAGGGAAAAAAAAGCTGAGTAAAATAATTTCCCATTAAAAGTGATTCAACTGATAACTCATTTCCCATTAAAGAAGGCTTCCCTATGTCAAAGGTCTGAGGTCTACTTGTTATCTCATTTTCTATGTACATTAGATCACTCAGGAAATGCTTTCTAGTCTCAAGACCTCTTTACACATTGAGAACTCCCAAATTAATTTGCTAGTCTACATTTCTTTCCTGAAATTTACATGTAAATATCTATATACCTACATAGTGTATCTATATTAATTCTAACAGATATCTCAAATCTACAAAGTCTGAAAGTTCAGTTTTTGGTATTCATACTTCTCCCCACCATAGAAACAAACAAAAGCTTGCCTCTCCCAGGGTGATTCCTATACCTTTCATGCTAACTTCATCATTCTATCTAAACAAGGTCAAAGTCTTATATTCATTCTTTTTTAAAAATTATTATTGTTTTTATTAACATATAATGTATTATTTGCCCCAGGGGGACAGGATTGTGAATCGTCAGGCTTACACACTTCACAGCACTCACCATAGCACATACCTTCCCCAGTGTCCATAACCCAACCATCCTCTCTCTCTCCACAAAGCCCTTTCCCCAGCAACCCTCAGTTGGTTTCATGAGATTAAGAGGCTCTTATGGTTTGTCACCCTCCTGATCACATCTTGTTTCATTTTTTCCTTCCCTATCCCCAAAACCCCCCACCCTGCCTTTCAAATTCCTCATATCAGGGAGAGCATATGATAATTGTTTTTCTCTGATTGACTTATTTGACTCAGCATAATAACCTCTAGTTCCATCCACATTGTTGCAAATGGCAAGATTTCATTTCTTTTGATGGCTGCATATTATTCCATTGTGTATATATATACCACTTCTTCTTTATCCATTCATCTGTTGATGGACAGCTAGGTTCTTTCCATAGTTTGGCTATTGTTGACATTGCTGCTATAAACTCTTGGGTGCACATGCCCCTTCTGATCACTACATTTGTATCTTTAGGGTAAATACCTAGTATTGCAATTTCTGGGTCATACAGTACCTCTATTTTCAAC
Organism: Mellivora capensis; assembly: GCA_004024625.1. Taxonomy (NCBI): domain Eukaryota; kingdom Metazoa; phylum Chordata; class Mammalia; order Carnivora; family Mustelidae; genus Mellivora; species Mellivora capensis. The sequence continues at coordinate 65,526 of PISX010010633.1, forward strand.
TTTTTGAGGAATCTCCATACTGTTTTCCAGAGTGGCTGCACCAGCTTGCATTCCCACCAATAGTGTAGGAGGGTTCCCCTTTCTCTGCATCCTCTCCAACATCTGTCATTTCCTGACTTGTTAATTTTAGCCATTCTGACTGGTATGAGGTGGTATCTCATAGTGGTTTTGATTTGCATTTCCCTGATGTCAAGTAATGATGAGAAATTTTTCATGTGTGTGTTGGCCATCTGGATGTCTTCTTTGCAGAAATGTCTGCTCGTGTCCTCTTCCCATTTCTTGATTGAATTATTTGTTCTTTGGGTGTTGAGTTTGATAAATTCTTTATAGATTTTAGATACTAGCCCTTTATCTAATATTTGATTTGCAAATGTCTTCTCCCATTCTGTCAGTTGTCTTTTGATTTTGTTGACTGTTTGCTTCACTGTACAGAAGCTTTTGATCTTGATGAAGTGCCAATGGTTAATTTTTGCCCTTGCTTCCCTTGCCTTTGGCGATGTTCCCAGGAAGAAGATGCTACAGCTGAGGTCGAAGAGGTTGCTGCCTATGTTCTCCTCAAGGATTTTAATGGATTTCTCTCTCACATTGAGGTCTTTCATCCATTTTGAGTTGTTTTTGTGAATGGTATAAGAAAATGGTCCAGTTTCATTTTTCTGCATGTGGCTGTCCAATTTTCCTTAAGCCATTTGTTGAAGAGACTGTCTTTTTTCCATTGAACATTCTTTCCTGCTTTGTCTAAGATTAGTTGACCATAGAGTTGAGGGTCTATTTCTGGGCTCTCTATTCTGTTTCACTGATATGTGTCTGTTTTTATGCCAGTACCATACTGTCTTGATGATGACCACTTTGTAATAGAGCTTAAAGTCTGAATTGTGATGCCACCAACTTTGGTTTCCTTTTTCAATATTCTTCTGGCAACTCTGGGTCTTTTCTGGTTCCATATAAATTTTAGAATTATTTTTCCATTTCTTTGAAAAAATTGATGCTATTTGGATAGGGATTGCATTAAATGTGTAGATTGCTTTGGGTAGCATAGGCATTTTCACATAATTTGTTCTTCAAATCCATTAGCATGAAATATTTTTCCATTTCTTTGTGTCTTTCTCAATTTCCTTCATGAGTACGTTATAGTTTTCTGAGTACAGATTCTTTACCTCCTTGGTTAGGTTTATTTCTAGGTATCTTAAGGTTTTGGGGCCAATCATAAATGGGATTGACTCCTTAATTTCTCTCTCTTCTATTTTGCTGTTGGTGTATAGAAATGCAACTGATTTTTGTGGATTGATTTTAAGTCCTGACACTTTACTGAATTCCTGTACAAGTTCTAGCAGTTTTGGAATGGAGTCTTTTGCATTTTCTGCATAAAATATCACATAATCTGCAAAGAGTGAGAGTTTGACATCTTCTTTGCCAATGCAGATGACTTTTATTTCTTTTTGATGTCTGATTGCTGAGGCTAGGAATTCTAGTACTATGTTGAATAGCAGTGGTGATACTGAACATCCCTGCTGTGTTCCTGATCCTAGCGGAAAAGATCTCAGTTTTTCCCCATTGAGAACAATTTTTGTTGTGGGTTTTTCATAGATAGCTTTGATGATATTGAGGTATGTAAATTCTATGCCTACACTGTGAAGAGTTTTGATCGAGAAAGGATGCTGTACTTCATCAAATGCATTTTCAGCATCTATTGAGAGTATCATGTGGTTCTTGTTCTTTCTTTTATTAATGTTTTGTATCACACTGATTGATTTGTGGATGTTGAACCAACCTTGCAGCCCAAGAATAAATCCCACTTGGTCATGGTGAATAATCCTTTTAATGTACTGGTGGATCCTATTGACTAGTATTTTAGTGAGAATTTTCACATCTCTTTTCATCAAGGATATTGGTCTGTAATTCTTCTTTTTGGTGGGGTCTTTGTCTGGTTTTGGGATTAAAGTAATACTGGCCTCATAAAATAAGATTGGAAGTTTTCCTACCATTTCTACATTTTGGAACATGTTCAGAAGAATAGGAATTAATTCTTTTTTAAATGCTTGGTAGAATTTCCCTGGGAAGCCATCTGGCCCCAGGCTCCTGTTTGTTGGGAGATTTTTGATGACTGCTTCAATCTCCTTACTGATTATGGGTCTGTTCAGGTTTTCTATTTCTTCCTGGTTCAGTTGTGGTAGTTTATACATCTTTAGAAATGCATCCATTTCTTCCAGATTGTCAAATTTGCTGGCATATAGTGGCTCATAGTATGTTCTTATAATTGTTAGTATTTCTTTGGTGTTGGTTGTGATCTCTCCTTTTTCATTCATGATTTTATTTATTTGGGTCCTTTCTCTTTTCTTTTTGATAAGTCTGGCCAGGGTTTATCTATCTGATTAATTCTTTCAAAGAACCAGCTCCTAGTTTTATTGATCTGTTCTAATGTTCTTTTGGTTTCTATTTCATTTATTTCTTCTTTGATCTTTATTATTTCTCTTCTCCTGCTGGGTTTAGGCTTTCTTTATTGTCCTTTCTCCAGCTCCTTTAGGTGTAGGGTTAGGTTGTGTACTTGAGACCTTTCTTGTTTCTTAAGAAAGGCTTGTATCACTATATACTTTCCTCTCAGGACCGCCTTTGCTGTGTCCCACAGATTTTGAACAGTTATGTTTTCATTTTCATTTGTTTTTTATGAATTTTTTGAATTCTTCTTCAATTTCCTGGTTGATCTGTTCATTCTTTAGTAGGATGCTCTTTAGCCTCCATGCATTTGAGTTCTTTCCAACTTTCCTCTTGTGATTGGGTTCTAGTTTCAGAGCATTGTGGTCTGAAAATATGCAGGAATGATCCCAATCTTTTGGTACTAATTGAGACCTGATTTCTGCCCCAGGATGTGATCTATTCTAGAGAATGTTCCATGTGCACTAGAGAAGAATGTGTATTTTGTTGTTTTGGGATCGAATTTTCTGAATATATCTGTGATGTCCATTTAATCCAGTGTGTCATTTAAGGCCATTATTTCCATGTTGCTCTTCTGCTTGGATGATCTGTCCATTTTAGTGAGGAGGGTGTTAAAGTCCCTTACTATTATTGTGTTGCTGTTGATGTTTTTCTTTGATTTTGTTATTAATTGCTTTATATAGTTGGCTGTTCCCATGTTAGATGCGTAGATATTTAAAACTGTTGGATCTTCTTGTTAGACATTCCCTTTGAGTATGATATAGTGTCCTTCCCCATCTCTTATTATAGTCTTTGGCTTAAAATCTAATTGATCTGATATAGGGATTACAACCCCAGGTTTCTTTTGATGTCCATTAGCATGGTAAATTGTTTTCCACCCCCTTACTTTAAATGTGGAGGTGTCTTCGGGTCTAAAATGAGTTTCTTGTAGGCAACATATTGATGGATTTTCTTTTTTTTATCCATTCTGATATCCTGTGTCTTTTGATTGGGGCATTTATCCCATTACCATTCAGGGTAACTATTGAGAGATATGAATTTAGTGCCATTGTATTTCCTTGAGGTGACTATTACTTATATTTTCTCTGTTCCTTTCTGGTCTACTACTTTTAAGCTCTCTCTTTACTTAGAGGACCCCTTTCAATGTTTCCTGTAGGACTGGTTTGGTGTATACAAATTCGTTTAGTTTTTGTTTGTCCTGGAAGTTTTTTTTTTTTTTTTTAATTTTTATTTTTTATAAACAAATTTTTATCCCCAGGGGTACATGTCTGTGAATCGCCAGGTTTACACACTTCACAGCAATAACCATAGCACATACCCTCCCCAATGTCCATTACCCCACCCACCTTTCCTGACCCCCTCCCCCCAGCAAACCTCAGTTTGTTTTGTGAGATTAAGAGTCACTTATGGTTTGTCTCCCTCCCAATCCCTTCTTG